>JAVUPR010000282.1:4542500-4760000 GCA_036785695.1 Gentiana straminea
GTGAATGGACAATATCCCGTGCTACCAAATTTTTTATTCAGGTTCATGACAATGTGGTGGTAGCGAGTAGCCATGGTAAGCGTTTGGAAATATTGGTCTAACGGCTCCAATTATACCCGGACCTCTCGTCCGAAATGAAAACCAAGTCAAGACGTTCCCCAATTATCGACTTCAATTTAACCATGAAATAGGTCCAAGCATCAAGGCTCTCTCCGTCGGTCACAAAGATAAGCTAACGGAAAGATATGGTCGCCCGCGTCTACACCCACCGCTACTAACAATGTCCCTCGCACTTTGTTTTAAGATGTGTACCGTCCACAACTAATATTGGCCGACAGTACTTAAACCCCTCAATACTTGATCCTAATGCCATGAAACAATACTTGAACCTGCCAAGCGCATCAGGAACAATGTCTGTAATGGTTCCTTCATTCTCTACCTCCAACATGTAAAAGTAGGCGTATAATTTACAATATGACATTTCAACGTTTCCGCCGATCAGTTCCAATGCTTTCTGTCTACATTGATACGCCCTTTGATAATTCAGATCTATGTTGAACGTTTTTTTCACCTCGGCTTGTAAAACTTTTGTCGTGAATCCATTTGCCGAGTTTTATGAGGCTATCCCTTACGAAACGACCTATAGGTCCGGGCTTGGCCTGTCAGCGTGATTGTCGGTTAGTTGCTCTAGTCCACAAGTGTGGGTTTCGGTGTACGCGGTTATCTCAAAATTCATGCAACGTTGTCCGTCCCTTGCGTCCACATTCGAATCAACAACCCTCTTACCGACAACCTTCCATTCGCATCGGTCGGAAGTATAACATCGTAGTTTTAACGTTTCCCGGTCCGACCCGACGAGTTTCCACATATAGTCATGCCTCGGTGCGTGGTAACTCATTTTATCCTTCATATCCTCCTTGTCTCTATACCTTTTACCGATGAACAATACATCCGGATTATCGGTCCGAAACGTCTCGGCACGTGGACATGGAGGAATTTGGGAAAGGTCCATTCCGGACCCGAAATGAGCACCTCTCTTGCGATTGACACTTGCCATACCAAATGTGTGACCACGGTCGGTGTTCGTTGCAAAGGTGCGGTCGGATAACTCGTGAAAGATCCGCCGATAGTAGGGCCCGGTTGCATCGGTGCTTGCATCCTAGTTCGCATAAAGCGCCCATACCGTGTGTGGGTCGTCCGATCTACATTCGCCTAGACGTTCCGGCTTCATTCATAGATGCACACATCCGACCCATACGTTGTTCATTGTACGGTAAGTCCAATGGCCGACTAATGATATTTGCAATAAATCCCCAATCATAGCCACGTTCACTCGACACATCAATTACTTGATCACCGAAACATGTATTCGTTTGGATGACATTTTCATGAGGGGCCGAGACCGGTGGAGTTTGTACAACATCATCACGGGGATTGCGAATATTATAAAGTTCGGGTGTAAAATCTTCAATCCCTCTATCAACTATCGGTTCTTCATTTAAGTTAAATGTGTTTTCCAACCGTCTTCCGGCTCATCATCATCAATAACCGGTTCGGCGTTAACACACGGTTTACGAGGTTCTTGTCTACGCACATCACGAAGGTATGCTATCCATGTCTCGTCATCCGAAACATCAATCGGCCCCTCGCAGTTTGGATACAAAAGTTTCATTACCAATCTATTTTTGGATACATCAATTCCTACTTTCGAACACACTTTTTACGTTTGACGTCATCCAATGTCGTATCGTTACTTATAAGAATCATATAAAATGTTCCTTTTCTATAAGACCATCTCGTCGCTTCTTTCATATATATATATATATATATATATATATATATATATATATATATATATATATATATATATATATATATATACACGTATATAGACACATATGTATTCATACATATATCCACATACATTTACATTTACACACATATATACACACACACACACACACACACACACACACACACACACACACACACACATATATATATATATATATATATATATATATATATATATATATATATATATATATATATATATATATACGTATTCATACATATGTATTACACATATACACATATACACACACATATTTATGTACATATATATATAGGTACATAAATACACACTTATATAGACACATATGTATTCATACATATATACACATACATTTACATATATATATATATGTACATATTTATGTACATATATATATGTACATAAATATACACGTATATAGACACATATGTATACACTTATACACACATGCATATACATATATATACCCATATATACAAGTACATACACATATATAGACACATATATACATACATATGTATATACATATGCAAATATATACATATATGTACACATATACTATTCATCCGTTTATTGTTTTTGGTATATAATCGTTGTGTTTCGTTGTGTTGTAACGTCGGGGGTAAGAAAGCATAAATTATGGTTTTTACCACGTCATAGAATACTTGATGATGACGAGGGAGAACGAGAGGCCGTACGGAGCCGGCGGAACGGACCTTATATTTTCGATCTAAAGGGTGCCTCACTTCCGGCCGAGGATTACCAGCCGCCGAGGACGGGGAAAAGATGCTCTATTGAGCGAGACCTAATGAAATTTTCTACGTGCTACCTACCGGGAGCCCCAATACAAAGCCTGGAGATTAGGCATGACACGGCGGATCGAAGGAATCGAAAACACCCTAGGGAAAGCATGCAATTCTAAGAACCTCGTCGGCCGAGGCGTACCATAGAATTCGGTGCGAGATATTGATTTTTGGTTTTTCAAACAACGGTAGTGTGTCGTTTGGTTCAATTTTTTAATTAACATAATCGTTACGCTAATTTAAAAAAATGTTCTCATACTATTACAAAATTCCGTAAAACAGATACCATATATTTTCAAGGCGGATTTGGCATCTTTCTCTACAACAACAACATAATCAACTAATAACCAAACCAATAAAACACGCTTGCTTCAACAACGGTGAAAATGTATATAATCAAAATATCAATTCCATTATCAAAAAATAACATCAAAATTAATCATTTCTCTACCCTAAATACCGCACATACTACACAACGCTAATTGAACAAAATTTAAACAAACACGATAAATAAATTTTTTCATTAAAAACAAGTAACAATAAAAACAAACACGCTAATTAAACGCGCTTTTAACATAATACATTCATGTGAACAATTAACAATAAAAACAAACACGATATATAAATTTTTTCAATAGTAAATAATTGCTAGGTGAATGCTTACCCATTTCTTTGCAAAACAACCCCCGGTATTGATTGTTTTATTGTTTATTTCGTTTGAAGGACCACAAACTCAACAATGGTGATTTTTGGGTTTGTTAAACGGTGAAGACAGAGTCTGGTGAAAGAGTAGGTGAAAAAAGTAAATAAAACTTGATAAGGTTCTTTGAAAGTGGACGAAACCGTCCAAATTGATTCAACACGTCCAAATTTGGACGGTGCGTGTCACTTACATCGTCCAAATTTGGACATGTTGATAAAGGTTTCAAAAGTGTACGGTTTTCGTCCGAATTTGGACGGTTCCGTCCACATTTGGACGGTTTTTGTGTATTTTTTTGTGTATTTTAGACGGTTAAATGCATGTCAATGGAATTGGACGATATGCGTACAAATTTGGACGTTTTTGACCCAATATGGACGACTTCTTCCAAATGTGGACGTTTTACTCGAAAAAAAATTAGAGGGTCTGACACACCTAAAATTTTTTTTGGTACAATTGCCTGAAATACCAATTTCACGATTTCTTGTACATAGAAATCTGAACACTTAAATCAGATGAACATGTATGAACAGAAAAATAGTAAAATGGGACAAGAAAACTTATTGACCGAGGCGCGTGAATGCTGTCCTTAAGACGTTTTTGCCCCGATTATGTGCACACGGTAATGGCAATCGTCTCCCAAGATACACAGTCATATATACCTTATTCAGATTATTGCACTTCAATGAGAAGAAGACGGCGAACCGATCATGTTCAGTAAATCTCTTCTTCACACGAAAAATATGCAAAGTGTATTTGTCACGGAATTTATTAACACAAAACAAACAAGTAATAATCCGGTTAACCTCAAGTATAAGGATCGTAGTAATAGTGGTTAATGCCGGGTCGATCTTACGGGGAACTAAACAATTGTGATTCTAGTTTTTATCTAACCTAAACTATGTCACGAAACTAATCAAAACAGCGAATAAAACAAAACAAAACAGAAAATAAAACTAGACAGAGGATATAGTCCAAAGCTAGGAAGAATACGGGTTGCGAACCGGTTTAAACTAAACTAAACTAAATATGTAATAAAAAACTAACTAAGCTAGACAATTCAAGTTTCACGGGATTAAATCAAGTTTTAACGAACAAACGAGCGATTGATCCACCTATCCTAACAAGTATCAATTCCTATCCCGATTATATTGCGTTTTCTAACCAAGTTGTGGTTTTACCTTGTCTAAAGCATGAACCCTAATTTCTTAGGCGATTCACTTATTAATCTATATCTTTCGATCTAAGATTAACGATTTTACTAATCAAAGGTGTGAACTTTAACCTAGCAATTTAACCTATTAACTCTCGTTATGATAGATTAAACAACCATTCCTTCATCATGATGATCTAGGGTTTATAGAGATTTTCATCAACATAAACAATCAAAACATGCAAGTCTTTCGATACAATTGCAATTAAACAACATAAAGCGATGATAAAGGAAACAACTTAAGATAGAACTCACAATATAATCGCAGAAACGGAATCAAAACGTGTTGGACGGCTTCACAATGCTCGTTTGATAAGGCTTTAGCCTCTAGACATCACTTGATCAACTCGAAAAGCTTGAGGAAAGTACATAAATTTGAAGGTGTTTATCTAGAAATTAAAAGCATAAAAACTGGATGAAAACTAAAGTAAAACGCAGCTGAGCCGCCCCTAGGTTTAGGGTTTGAGTAATGTGTTGTGATTGTGGAGAAAATACGCTGCCTTATATAGAATTCGAAGGCGGTTCAGCTAAGTCGGCTACCGGACGCCCGTCTGGAAAGGGTGAACGCCCGTCCATCTTGTGCAACCTTCTTCGAGTCGGGCCGAGTCATGACCAGACGCCCGTCCTACCAGCGTCCACTCCTGCGTCCAAACTTCCTGAATCAACTTCCCATTCCTGAACGCTCGTTCACTTCAGCAGACGCTCGTCCACTCTGGACGCCAGTTCAAGGTTCTGAACGCCAGTTCAGTGTGATCGAATTCTGATTTCTTGATCTTTATCTCTTTTATCTCTATCCCATTTCTTCATTATCTCTTTTATCATCAATTAGCTCGAACTTAATCAACTTTTGATCATCTTTTGAGCCTCAAACATGTATCTATAACACATAAAAACATCGCAAAATGTAATAGTGTCCAAATAATCATAAAATCACAATTAAAACACATAAATTAACCAATTTTGCGATTAACTCATTTAAAATATCATTTGCTCAATATTTCCATTAAACACTCGTTTCTTATGCAAATTAATACAAATATGAGGGAAATTAACATAAAATATAGCCTTATAAATCGTATAAAATCACCCTTAACAGTATTTCCGGATTAAAATAAGATGCCGGCCTTTGGAATAGAATGAATTTCTTATGAAAAATTACAGTCTTATTTTCACTTGTGTGCTAGGAATTTATAGGAGAAAAATGGAGGATTACCGGATCAATATTTAATGTCTATTCTACACCATGATTGCCTATGCTGTTTTCTTGGAAATATTTTTATTAAAATTTGATGCCTAAAACAGTAAAAGTACAATACATGTGATCCAGTAATGCAACAATTATTCAGCATCCAAGGACGGAGGTGTGTTTGGTGATAAAAAAATATTACTAAAAAATATGAGTTATTACATTGTTTGGTGCTCGACGAACCCGATATCAATGCAATTTAAAATGAGCTCATGCATGTTATCATGTTTGGTGTCCTACATGATGAGTTATTACATTGTTTGGTGCTCTCAATGCTTGAGCTCATGCATGTTATTGGCTTTACAGCTGCTCAGCTAAAAGAAGCCGAAGACAAGGTATTTACTATTGTGTATTGTGTTGATAATAGCTTATTTTTCTGTCTCACATGACCTTAAGCTGTTGAGATACAAGAATGAGAAGAATAAGTGTTTGGAGTTCATTGAGGCACACATCAAACACCTTGGTGTCAAGTTGGTTGAAAGTGACGGTTAAGCGGTTACAACCGAATTGAAGCCAACTACATTATATAAACCTGACCCCTGAGTGCAGTGAGACTTCTTGATCATCCAAATTACAATTCCCTAATGCTGATTCTCTGTAATATTTGATTTCCACTTTTCCCGCTAGATTGTAATTCGAATTTGTCAAGAACACTTTGAATGTTCTTATGTTTCTGCATTTCATTTTTCATTGAATCGGTTCTATTCTTTGTTTCCTTAGTTGTTAAATTGAAATTCAACATGGTATTCGGAGCTATTATAATTCTTGCACTGTCAAATCTTCTCAGAATTTCATCAATTCTTTGAGTTCTTTCTTGAAGTTTCTTTAATGGCTGCTAATACGGTTTCTGATAATGCTGGGAGCAATCTTGATAATCATAGTCTAGTTACTATGCGTCCATTACTTAAAGGAGTGGACAATTATAATCATTGGAAGAGAGAGATGACCAAAATTTTATCTTCTCGTGGTCGGCTCAGTTTTGTAGATGGATCTTCAACAATTCCAGATGTTGAAGATGCAATATTTGCAGGTTGGATGCAGGTTAACGATCGGGTTCATTCTTGGCTTATAAACTCGATGGTTCCTACTGTGGCAGAGAGTGTCATGTATTTCGACACTGCTAGAGAAATTTGGATTGATCTTCAAGATCGATTTGGGAGAGGAAATGCGTATAGGATCTCCAATCTTGAAGAAGAAATTGAGAAAATGAAGCAGGGGAACTTATCTGTCACTGATTATTACACAAAATGAAATCTCTATGGGATCAATACCTAGTTCTGAAGCCCATTCCTCCCTGTGTTTGTCCATTGCAAATTATTAGAGAGTATTACAACAATGCATATACTACAAGATTTGTCAAGGGTTTGAATGGCAACTTTGCAAATGTGAAATCACAAGTTTTAATGACACTGCCTCTTCCTGACATCAAGACTGCTGTTTTTATGGCACTAAACCATGAGCAGCAACTCAATTACAATAGTACAGATTCTGTATTTCTTGCTGCTAGGAATGATCAGATTGCAGAGACAGACTGCAATCAAGTTATTGGAAATTTCAGTACTACAATTCAAGGAAGAGGGCAAGGTAGAGGATCTGGAGGTGGAAGAGGTTTCCAGGGTAACAACAAGAAACCTTATTGCACTTATTATGGTAAGGAAGACCATATAATTGATAAATGCTACAGAAAATATGGTTTTCCACCAAATTTTAAGGGATATGGTAGAGGCTCATGAGCTTCTATGGCAAACAATGTAGCATACAATGAAGATCTTGAAGAATCAGGTGCCTGTGATGTTCTAAATCAAGATCAGAATCCTGGAGATGCAATCACCAAGTCTCAGTATGAACACTTGCTGTCTTTGATCCAGAATCTGCAGCCACAGAATAGTCAATGCAATGTTGTGGTGATGGCTACAAGAAGTAGTTCTCAAGGGCAAGGTATCAAGGGCAGTTTAGTCCACTGGATCATAGATTCAAGGGCTACTGACCACATTACTTTTTCTTTATAACGCATGTTCAATATACAAGCGGCTAACAATTTATTTGTCAAGTTGCCCATTTGATCATCAGCAAGAGTTACACACTGGTGATGTTAGGATTAACACTGATATCATTATACAATGTGTTTTGCATACCTTCCTTCAGTTATAACTTAGTTTCTATTAGGAAACTATCATTAGACAGCAAATTATCTATTGTTTTTTGTGCTAATATGTGTCTTATGCAGGAACCAACAACTATGAAGAAGATTGGTTCAGATAAACTTCAAAGTGGACTTTACATACTTGAAGCATTAGACACAAAGACCTTATCGGATGATACTTGATCAGTTTTTGGTTTTATTCAACCTGCTGTTTGTAACTCTTGTTCTTTAAATAGTGCTGATTTGTGGCATTATAGATTAGGACATCCCTCCACTGAGAGGTTGAAGGTTTTGAAAACTTTTGATAACAGAATAAGAATTCCTGATAATCAATGTAATGTTTGTCCTTTAGCAAAACAAAAGAAACTCATATTTCCTATTACTGTATCTACAACTTTGAAATGCTTTGATCTTATTCATGTAGACATTTGGGGTCCAAATAGACTGCTTTCTGTTGATGGACATGCCTATTTTCTTTCCATTGTGGATGATTACAGTAGATACACATGGATTTTTCTTATGAATACTAAAGATCAAGCTTGTGAATTGCTAAAACAGTTCTGTATACTTGTTCAGACTCAATTTGATAGATGTGTAAAGACCATTAGGTCAGATCAATGTGTTGAGTTCACCATGAAACCCTTTTATAGACAAAAGGGCATTGTGCATCAAATGGCTTGTGTCAGAACCCCTCAACAAACTTGTTTAATAGAGAGGAAACACCAGCATATCCTGAATGTGGCCAGGGCTATTAGGATCCAATCTAATGTTCCTGTTGAATACTGGCATTATTGTGTTTTACATGCTGTTCACTTGATTAATATCATACTTACACCATTGCTCAATAATAAAACACCTCATCACATTCTGCATCAATGTGAACCTAATTATGATATGCTGAAGGTGTTTGGATGTTTGTGTTTTGTCTCTACTAATTCACAGGGTAGAGGAAAATTTGAAGATAGAAGTAGAAAATCTATCTTCTTAGGTTTTGAAAATATCAAGGGTTATAGAGTAATGGATCTTCAGTCTAGAAACATTTCTGTTTCTAGAAATGTAGTTTTTTGTGAGACTGTTTTTCCTTTCTATAATATATCTAACTATGACAGTTCAATAGATCTTTGCCTTCCACTGCCTATTGATGATCATGTTATTCAACATGATCAAGTTGTGGTCAATCCTTCCACTGATCCTGATCCTACACCACAATCATCAGGATCCTCCATTAACACATCTATTGAGCCACAACCTAGAAAGTCAACTAGACAAAGATCAGCTCCATCATATTTGACTGATTACATTTGTGCTAATCAAGTAAATAGGACATCTCCACATGCACTAGAACATGTTATATCTTATGCTAATATATCTCAGTCTTATCAGGGTTTCATTGGAAGTCTTGACACAGAAAAAGAGCCTACATCTTACATAGAGTCAAGCTCAGATGTCAGATGGCAAGAGGCAATGAATCTGGAGTTACAAGCACTACATAAGACAAACACTTGGTCTTTGGTTCCTTTACCAAAAGGAGTAAAACCAATAGGATGCAAGTTGGTGTATAGAATCAAAAGAAAAGCAGATGGCACTATTGAAAGATTTAAAGCAAGTCTGGTAGCGAAAGGCTACACACAAACTGAAGGCATTGATTTTTTAGAAACCTTTTCTCCTGTGGCCAAACAAACAACAATAAGGATGTTTATGGCATTGGCAGCTCAATAAAATTGGCATCTTCACCAGGTAGATGTCAATAATGCTTTTCTACATGGAGATTTAGAGGAAGAGGTGTATATGAAACCTCCTGAAGGATTAACAGTAAATGGCCTTGTTTCTGCAAACTTAACATGTCATTGTATGGATTAAGACAAGCAAGTAGACAATGGAATGTAAAACTAATACAAAAGTTGCTGGATCATGCATACAAACAGTCCAGCAATGATCATAGCTTATTTACAAAAGGACAAGGGTATAAATTTGTGGCTTTACTAGTATATGTAGATGATATTGTAGTTGGAAGCAAGAACATGACAGAAATACAGACCCTAAAGGATCTACTACATTATGCTTTCACAATCAAGGATCTTGGCACCCTAAAGTATTTCTTAGGCTTTGAGGTTGCAAGATCAGATAGTGGTATTGTCATAAATCAGAGAAAATATTGCTTGGATCTTTTAAAGGAATTTGGCTTCATTGATTGCAAACCAGTTTACACACCAATGGACACATCCCAGAATTTAACAGAAATAGAAGCTCCTGCAATTGAATCAGACATAGAATACAGAAGCCTTGTTGGTAAACTCTTGTACTTAGGCAACACCAGACCATATATAGCCTTTCCAGTTCAACAGCTCAGCCAATTTTTATCCAAACCTAACGAAGCTCACCTAAAAGCAGCACACAGACTGCTTTGATTCTTGAAGTCTGCACCTGGAAAAGGCCTATTCTTTCCTAGTAAAGGCTCCATCTCTTTAAGGGCCTTTAGTGATTCATATTGGGCAGGATGTACAAAAACTAGAAGGTCAACTACTGGTTATTTGGTATTTCTTGGAGATGCCTTAATCTCTTGGAAATCCAAGAAACATCCCACTGTTTCAAGAAGCTCCAGTGAAGCAGAATACAGGGCCATGGATGTCACTTCTTGTCAGATACAGTGGCTACTTTATCTCCTAAAGGATTTTAGATACAATACAAAGACACCGTTCCTCTTTACTGTGATAGCAAAACTGCCTTAGACATAGTTTAAAGCCCAGTTTTTCATGAAAGAACAAAGCACATAGGTTGATTGTCACTTTGTGAAGGAGAAATATCAAGCAAAAGTGTTAATTCCTCTACCAATAAACACAAAGGACCAACCGGCAGACATACTGACTAAGCTTAACAGACACTTGAAAGACTGCTCCAAGCTTTTCCTTTTAAAGACTTACACACACCATGAAGTGAATATCGGGTTCCACAGCAGACAATCCTCAGCAGTCTGCTGATGTTACAGCTGACAACCCTCAGCAATCTGCTGATGTGACAACAGAAAATCCTCAGCATACAATCCTCAGCAGACTTTCATCAGCAGCTTCAGCAGCAGACTTCCGTCCAACATCTTCAACCATAAGAATGTTGAGATACAAGAATGAGAAGAACAAGTGTTTGGCAAGCTTCACTTGGTTCTAACCATGTTCAGTTTGAGGGGGGGTGTTGAGATACAAGAATGAGAAGAACAAGTGTTCGGAGTTCATTGAGACACACATCAAACACCTTGGTGTCAAGTTGGTTGAAAGTGACGGTTAAGCGGTTACAACCGAATTGAAGCCAACTACACTATATAAACCTGACCCCTGAGTGCAGTGAGACTTCTTGATCATCCAAATTACAATTCCCTAATGCTGATTCTCTGTAATCTTTGATTTCCACCTTTCCCGCCAGATTGTAATTCGAATTTGTCAAGAACACTTTGAATGTTCTTATGTTTCTGCATTTCGTTTTTCATTGAATCGGTTCTATTCTTTGTTTCCTTAATTGTTAAATTGAAATTCAACATAAGCTTCTGTCGTATGATCGTAGTTAGTATATATTAATTTTAAGGATTTAAGAAGCATTTTTTCCTCATATATTTATTTAATATTGTATGCCCCGGATTTAAGAAGCATTATTTCCTCATATATTTATTTATTATTGTATGCCCCGATATTGAAGTTCTAAAATTATTTTAATTAGTGACTAAAGAAAACTCAAATTGTCTTTAGGCTTCTTCTAATTCGTTCATTTGAAAATGCATAAAAAAACATATGTTATTGTCATACATCTAGACTACATATTCAGCTTTAACCTTTACTGAATTTTTTGGTACTTCTTTGCACAAAACACCATTGACAACATAAATTGAAAAAAAAAAAAAATCTACAAAATGGGCGTGGTTTTCTTCATCAAGTATTTTGATAAGAAATACAATGATAATATTGTGCGCAATTATCCTAACGTGGCTGTGGACGCTCCATCAAATGACTATGGCTTTGGTCCAAGTCAATGCATCGCCAAAATTCCTAACAAAGCTGAAGACCTTAGCCCTGAATCAAAGCAAGCCAACATAGACTTTGCACAAACACGCGTTGAACAGAGTGAAGTTGTGTCGTTTTAGACATATAAAGCAATTTGCACTGTTGAAGATACCTCTCTCAGAATGTTGTCCTTCTTGAAAACACAATCAAGAAAAATAAGAAGAAGGTCACGGGTGAGACTTAATTTTTCCTAAGGAAGAAAAGTGTCTTTGCTTTTTTCCTATTAGACAAGATTTTCCCACACCTGGGTTTGCACTCATAGGTTTTTTTAGAGGGCGGAAGTGCTACGCGCTTCGTCTACGTTTTTGGTATAAGGGGAGGGCCAGGATACGGCTTGTACGAACCTTATTTTTTTCTTAATAAGAAAAAAGTTTTCGTCAAAAAAAAAAAAAAAAAAAGAAGAAGAAGGTCACGGGTAAAGAAAAGGAGTGTTGAAGTTCCTATCTATTATACACCAGCCATGTAGTCTAATATATTATTGACAAGTACAATAGTGTTTTCTTTTTGTGAAATAAAAGTTTACATATTATTTCCATTAGTTTTCCATCAACTAAGCAAATGATACCATAATATGTACAACTTCACTTCTTGCTTTGTCGTTTTTTTTCTCCCTTAATTTTCTCCAACCATGTCAAACAATTACTGCCATTTGTTATATGGTTGTAGTATCTTTTGTAACTGCTACTTATTCTCTTAAATAATCATGGCTGTGTGTTTTTTATGTTCATAATTTCATTATGTTTATCGTGCAAATGTTTTATACTATATCTTCTCATTATAAGATATCGGTTTGAAAGGGAGAACTGCCGTGCGCTTGCACGGCCGAATAATATAGCCCTAGGATATATATATATATATATATATATATATATATATATATATATATATATATATATATATATATATATATAGACACACACACACACACACTAGAAGCCTTTGTAAACACTACAATCATGCGTTAAAACAAGCTTTGATACACGCCGACACGTGGGAAAGGTGAAAACTGAAGAAAATACACAGACGGAAGACTCTGAACTGGTTGATTTTTATTGAATTGATGGATAAAAAAATTACACCGCTTCTCTCTATAGAAACCTTATCCTAATATATTTTTGAAATCAAATTTTATTTAAAAAACTCCTATCAATATTTAATAATATAGCATATCTATCTTTTCAATATAGGTGTCTATCTCGTTCTTGAATAACATTTCGATTTTTGAGATTTATCATCTATTACCCTCCCTCTAACGTTGCTGGGTTGGAGGCAACGTTTGTTTGTCAACAGGGAAGACGATTCTGATTTTTTAGCTCCTGGCTCTCGGCTTTTGATCTGGTTTCGAAAAAATCTATTTAATTTTCTACGATGACTGCAAACATGCTCCCTGATTTGCAAAATTTGAAAAAAAAGTCACAAAAGAAGATAATATGCTACGTATTAAACTTATTTATTGTTGGGACAGATTGCCCACACTCTTAAATGTATAAGAAATAAAAGTTGTGTCTTTACTAACACCAATTGGTTTTAGTACAACGGTAAGCGCTTGATCTTAACATGGTATCAGAGCCAGAGGTCGTGGGATCGAACCCTTGGTTGGAACATTATTTTAAAAAAAAAAAAAAAAAAAAAATTTGTGTGAGGTGTTGGGAGAGATTGCGCCCACACTCTTGAATGAAAATTGTGCAAGTGTTGAATGAAAATTGTGCAAGTGTTGGACAGATTGCCAACACTTGAGGGGGGGTGTTGGGACAGATTGCCACACTCTTAAATGTATAAGAAATAAAAGTTGCACCTTTACTAACACCAATTGGTTAACATTTATTTATAAATTTGAGACTAAAAAAGGAACAGGAACGGAATTCTGCAAGGTTATTTTTAAATTTTATTTTTCGTGACCAGGAAAAAAAAGGAAGAAAAAGACTTTACTGGACCGAAAGAAGGGAAAAAGAATAACAATTTTTTTTTCCTGGTACACGCGGATTTAATCTAAGATTGAAATATGCAGACCACCGAAAAATGCAACGGTATAAATTTTTTTTTTTGTATTTTTTGGATGTGATTCAAAAATAAGAGAAAGAAAATTTCTGGACTACTGTTTAAGCATGACAGAAGAAACAAATGCAATAGTGGGGGAAGAGGAACATGCGAGGGTTCAGTATTGTTACGGCACTCGAACCCCGTCTCTGACTCTGATATCCTGAAGTCAAAATACACAGACGGAAAACTCTAAAACTGTTTTTGTTGAATTGATCATTGATGATACAATACTTCATTATTATATAGGAGAGAAAAATGATAATAAACTAATTCAAAATAAATAATCCTAAAGATAAACCTTAAAATATTTATGTAAATAAAAATAAAGATAAATAAAATTTATTTCAACTAAATCTATCAAAATTTTCTTTTGAATATTATCATCTTATCTTTCGTTTGATCACCTTTATCTTTTCCTATATTACCTACCCTCAAACGTTTTCGGGGTTGGAGACAACGTTTGTCTCTCAACCATGAATATGATATAACTTTTTGACACCCATGGCTTTTAGCTCTCGCTCCTTGCTTTTATTTAGCTGTGGCTCTTACTTTTTTTTTTTGGTTGAAAAATCTTTTTCAATTTTCTCTGATAACTGCAAACCTGCCTAACTATTTGCACCGATGGAGGGATCAATCTAGCTTCCTTGTAGCACCATCTTCCTTGTAGACGTTGTCATAGATCTGCAAATTTTTTAATTACACCTTAAACGAAAGTGGATATAGATGGTATTAAACACAATGTAATTGGGGAAAAAGATGATTTTTACTATTCACATATGCCACGCAGGACGTGTAACGGACAAATAAACCAGACGCCCCACAAGGCGACGATACTGATCCGGATGTGCCAACGGCTGACCCGTAGCGAAAGCGAGGCTATGATTCTGCTCCATAGGTGTATCAATGAGTTTACAACGCAACATGCCAGCCTCAATCAAAATGTCCAACGCATATTTGCGTTGAGATAAAAATATGCCATCGGGGCCACATGCCACTTCAATGCCGAGAAAATATTTTAGAGGTCCCATATCCTAAAATTAATGCCGAATAATATAGCCCTAGGATATATATATATATATATAGACACATACACACACACACACTAGAAGCCTTTGTAAACACTACAATCATGCGTTAAAACGAGCTTTGATACACGCCGACACGTGAGAAAGGTAAAAACTGAAGCAAATACACAGGCGGAAGACTCTGAACTGGTTGATTTTTATTGAATTGATGGATAAAAAAATCACACCGCTTCTCTCTATAGAAGTCTTATCCTAATATAATTTTAAAATCAAATTGTAATCTTTTATTTAAAACTACTGCTATCAATATTTAATAATATAACATATCTATCACTTCAATATAGGTGTCTATCTCGTTTTTGAATATCATTCGGTTTTTGAGATTTATCATCTAATGCCTTCCCTCAAACGTTGCCGGGTTTGAGGCAACGTTTGTTTGTCAACAGGGAAGAGTTTTTAGCCTCCTGGCTCTTGGCTCTCGGCTTTTGACCTGATTTCGAAAAAGTCTATTTAATTTTCTACGATGATTGCAAGCGTGCTCCTTGATTTGTAAAATTTGATGAAAGGATCTCCGGGAGTCTTGTTGTGTTTCTTGCGATATTTTGTTGTTGAATCCTCCAATTAAGACTCGTGCGGTACTAGATCTGCACTCTTTACTCCCATGTGAAAAATATATAAATATATGTTGAAGAGAAGTCACAAAAGAAGATAATATGCTATGTATTAAACTTATTTATTTATAAATTTGAGACTAAAAAAGGAACATGAACGGAATTCTGCAAGGTTTTTTTCTAAATTTTTTTTTTCCGTGACCAAAAAATAAAAAAAAAGACTCTACTGGACCGAAAGAAGGGAAAAACAATAACAAATTTTTTTTCCTGGTAAACGCGGATCTAATCTAAGATTGAAATATGCAGACCACCGAAAAATGCAATGGTATAAATTTTTGTTTTTTGTTTTTTTTGGATGTGATTAAAAAAAAAGAGAAAGAAAATTTCTGGACTATGCTTTAAGCATGATAGAAAAAACAAATGCAATAGTGGCGGAAGAGGAACAGGCAACGGTTCAACATTGTTAAGGCACTCGAACCGCGTCTCTGACTCTAATATCATTCAAGAAAATCAGAATACGCCGACAAAAGATTCTGAAACTGTTTTTGTTGAATTGATCATTGATGATACAATACTTCTTCATTATATAGGAGAGAAAAGTGATAACAAACTAATTCAAAATAAATATCCTAAAGATAAACCTTAAAATATTTATGTAAATAAAATAAATATAATTTACTCCAACTAAATCTATCAAATCATTCTTTTGAATATTATCATCTTATCTTTCATTTGATCACCTTTATCTTTTCCTTTATTACCCTCCCTCAAACGTTTTCGGGATTAGAGACAACGTTTGTCTCTCAACCATGAATATGATACGACTTTTTGACATCCACGGTTTTTAGCTCTGACTCCTGGCTCTTTGCTTTTATATAGCCGTGGCTCTTTTTTTTTTGTTGAAAAATCTTTTTCAATTTCTCTGATGACTGCAAACCTGTCTAACTATTTGCACCGAGGGAGGGATCTATCTTCATTGAAGCACCGTCTTCATTGTAGACGTTGTCATAGATCTGCAATTTCTTTTAATTGCACCTTAAACGAAAGTGGATATAGATGGTGTTAAACACAATGTAATTGGGGAAAAAGATGATTTCTATTATTCACATATGGCACTCAGGACGTGTAACGGACATATAAACCAGACGCCTCACAAGGCGACGATACTGATCCGGATGTGCCAACGGTTGACCCGTAGTGAAAGCAAGGTGATGATTCTGCTCAATAGGTGTATCAATGGGTTTACAACCCAACATGCCAGCCTCAGTCAAAATGTCCAACACATATTTGCGTTGAGATAAAAATATGCTGTCGGGGCCACGGGCCACTTCAATGCTGTGAAAATATTTTAGAGGTCCCAGATCCTTCATATGGAAACAAGAGCTCAAATACTGTTTGAAGCGAACAAGGGTATCATGTGAAGAACCTGCAATGATTAAGTCATCGACATAAACCAGAACGTGAAGGGAAACACCAACCTGATTATAACTGAACAACGAGTAGTCGGTGTAAGATTGGAGAAAACCAAATTTTTTCAAAGTAGCAGAGAGCTTGGAAAACCATTGTGGAGGAGCCTGTTTCAGCCCATAGTGTGATTTACGTAATCGACAAACCATGCCAGGAGAGGAAGCACAATATCCAGGAGGAAGTTTCATACAGACTTCCTCAGTCAAATCACCATGTAAGAACGCGTTATGGACATCCATTTGATATAGTTCCCAATTCCGTGCCGCTGCAAAGGATAAAAAAACATGACCATTCCCATTTTGGCAACCGGAGCAAACGTTTCATTATAATCAACTCCTTCAACCTGCCGATTCCCTCGAACAACGAGCCGAGCTTTAAGGCGCTCCACGTCGCCAGATGAGGTGTATTTAATTTTATACACCGAACCACAACCAATGCACGTTTACCATGAGGAAGAACCTCCAAAGACCAAGTGTCATTGTGTTTTAAAGCATCAATTTCATCCTGCATGGCCCGACGCCATCCGGGCAACTGAACGGCTTCACGAAAAGTGGCCGGCTCTTTGCCTTTAGTAATAGCTGTCAAAAAACATTTGTGGCGTGCAGAAAAATTATTATAATCAACATAACAACATATGTCAATAGGTTTACATGATGAGCCGAATTGGAGGAAGAACAACTGTATTCGTAACTTAATCGTGAAGCTTCATGGAAGGAATTCTGGTGTGATGACCGTGACCCAAAGGATGTTCAATTGAGGAGACCGGGCTACCCTGAGCATCATCCACTACGTCCACACACCACCTTAAATCCGAGGTCGGTCGGGGGGAGGGAGTAACATCTGTCGTAACCGGGAGGTCCGAATCCTCAGTAACATAATCATCATCGACCCATAACGGTGGCTAGCTAAAATAACGCTCCTATTGAGTACGAGCATGGTAGGGTAAGGAATCGAAAGGGAAACCGATCCTCGAAAAATTCTACATCTGACTGCCTTAAAAATCATGAGTGTCAAGATCATACAAGTGCCAACCTTTTCTACCAAATGGATACCCAACAAAAATACAACGGCGGGAGTGAGAGGCAAACTTATATGGATTGCGAGGGCGGACCGCAGCATAGCATAAACCCCCAAAAACCCGGATTTGATCATAAGATGAGAGACGGCCATATAGACATTCGTAGGGGTTTTACCATGGAGAACACGAGTAGGAGTTAAATTAATTAAGTGAACTGCAGTAGTAACACATTCTCCCCAAAAATATTTAGGCAATTTGGCTTGAAAACGTAAAGCCCGGGCAACATTGAGAATGTTGCGATGCTTACGTTCAACACGGCCATTTTGTTGGGCAGTGCCATAGAGGATGACCTATTATATCCTTGGATTCAAAAAAGGAACGTAAGGTTAAAAATTCTTGACCATTATCACTGCGCAAATTCTTAATTCATTTATTAAAGCGAGTCACAACCATCTCATAGAAATTTTGAATCAAGGAGCCAACTTCATGTTTCCCAACCAACAAGTAAACACACGTGGCATGAGAGCAATCATCAACAATAGAAAGAAATAATCGAGCATCACAACTAGAAGTAACATGATAAGGACCCCAAATACCACAATGGATTAAGTCAAAAATATCCGATGCTTTATTCATACTTAAAGGGAATGAGTTGCGAGGCTGTTTACTCATAAAACACACAGAACAATCAACATCACAGAGTTTATCTGAAGTATTATTACGGACAAAAGAGGAAACCATTGTCATAGAGGGATGACCCATCCGCCTGTGTCACAAAATACTTGCATCGGAAACAACAACTTTATTAACCTTATTGGTTGAAAAATTGACATGCCGAAAATAATAGACCCCATTACACTGCACCCCCACTCCAATCAGGTTCCTCGAAGTATGGTCCTATACAATACACAGTTTATCAATGAAAATAACAATATATTGGCGATTGGCAAGCAAATGAGAAACCGATAATAAATTGCACGTGAGGTCGGGGTCATAAAGAACGTCATCCAAAATCAACTCGGAACTCAAATGAACGGTGCCGGCTTTGGTGGCAGTGGCATTGTGCCCATTAGGAAAACTGACCGAAAAGATATATCGCGCAAATTTTGAAATAATGAAATATTACCGGGCATATGATTCGATGCACCAGTATCAATAAGCCAATCAATGGAATAAAAAATACCGGATAATTTTTCGGAAGAAGCAGGAGACTTGGCATTTTTCAAAACATTCATTAATTGAGCCCATTGCTCATCAGAGATGGAGGGAAGGCTTGAACGGTCCACAGCTCCAATATCATTGGAGTGAGCTTGACTTTGGCCTTCAACGGTAGTAGCAAAAGCGCGTCCACCTCCGCGGCAACTCCGACCACCACGATTTGGAGCACGTCCATTATGACCACCACGCCCACCACCACGGGTGGGACTAGTATACCAATCAGGGTACCTGATAATCTCGAAACAATGGTCCTTATCATGGCCGGACCGACCACAATGTGCACAGGTGTGAGAGCCGTCCCCAGCAGCCTTGGCTGGCCTGTTGCCTCTAGCAGCAAAGCCGAGTACATCAGAACGAGGTGATTCCCGGCCCTCGGAAACCGTCTTGCATTCTTCATAAATAATTTTCACGTAAGCGATATTCAAAGCGGGTATTGGGTCCATCATCAACAAAGCCGAGAACCAAAATGTTTGGGATCAAGTCCCATGCAAAATTGGTGGAACATATCATGCTCCTGCAATTTGAGATATTCGGAGGCCGCAACACAGGTACATGCCGGAATTTTGGAGTATCCGGCCAACTCATCCTACAAGCAGCAAAGCTCAGCGTAATAGGCCGCAACATATTGGTTTTGCTGCTTACAATTTGAAATCTGTGACTTCAATTCAAAAATACGGGGACCATTACCAAGAGAGTAGCGATCGCGGAGCTCATCCCAAAAATCTTTAACATGATCGGGATAACGAATAGTAGTACGAATCGAAACGTTGAGGGTATTGACTGTAACGCCCCCAGACCCCGGGCCTGGTAGCGCTAAATGAGTCATAAATGTCCGGTCAACTGCTTAGACCGCCATCCTCGCTTGGTCTATAAGGGCTAACCCGAGTTGACAAGACCTTTATGTCTCACACTTATATGGGGGTGAGCATTCACTTAATTTACCGATGTGGGATATCACATTCTCCCGCCTTATAAGGGACTGGCGTCCTCGCCAGGACGGCCAAGACTTGTCCCGGATCGTCCCTACCAGAGGTAACTAGAGGCCATCCTTACACCGTCTTCTTGTACGGTGCAGCGCATAGTTCCGTCTGATAGTCGGCTCTGAATACCATTCTGTAACGCCCCGCACCCCGGGCCTGGTAGCGCTAAATGAGTCATAAATGTCCGGTCAACTGCTTAGACCGCCGTCCTCGCTTGGTCTAAAAGGGCTAACCCGAGTTGACAAGACCTTTATGTCTCACACTTATATGGGGGTGTTGGTCCATTGAAAAGGCTTTGGTTAAGTTTAGAGGGGGGGGGGGGTGAATAAACTTAACAATTAAAACTTTTGGAGTTAACAAACTCAAGGCAACTTCGACAGCACCTCGCCGATACTTCGAGGGTAGCGGTGACACTCGCATTCTACTGACTGTGAGTTTACTGAATTTGTGCAGCGGAAATATATCAAAAATTAAGCCTTGTTACTTGTTGTTAAATTTGACACTAAGTATTAGATACTCAGTAGTGTATGTGTGTGAATTCAGTTGCTAGATTCAGTAGGTTGATGTGTAAGATATACTAAATGCAGAAAGTAAATGCAGAAATTAAGTAAGCAGATTTTATAGTGGTTCCAGGTGGTGTAATCCTGTCAGTCCACTCTTCTCCTGTGATGTTGGAGGTAATTCACTAGATATCTTTGAGTTAGCTGTTACAAAAATCCCTAAGTTGCTTGTCCTTCACCAATAACTATGGCTTCACAAACTGAACACTTGGAACAGGTAGGATTGCTGCTCCAAAGTCTTCCACTGGTCCTTGAAGGGTAGGATTTCCTCTTCACCAGCTCCACCACAAACAACAGTCTTTCACACCCAATAGATGCTTCACTGTCTTTGGTAGATTCTTATAAAAGAAAGATTGAATCAAGTAAATGATTCAGTTGCAGCAGCTTGATCAGGATGATATGATCAGCAGCTTGCAGTCTTCAAGTGTGTAAAATTGATGTAGCTTGAATGCTGATTACACTTGAAGAATTTCTCTGGATCAGTAGCTTTATGCTCAGTAGGTTCAGCAGGGTGTTTTTCTTGACTCAGAATTTTCAGCTCAGGATTATCAATATTTTTCTCTTAATGTTCATCACTTTTCATCCCTTGTATCTGAATTAGGAGTCCTCTATTTATAGGTAGGAATCCTTGTGACTTGTATTTGAAATTCAAATATAGCCGTTCCAGATTTTGTCCCATTTGACTTGATTTTCATCCATCGTTCATAGTATCGACACGATCAGATCGCTTTTTGACGAATGCGTACCGGTCATGTCCACCATTTGACTTGTAACCATTGGATAAAGTCCGAATCATCCCAACGTCCTTTTAATCTCAACCATTGATTTGTTTGATAAATCGAGAGGTTGTTAGCTGTCCTTATCCTTGTTTTCTTCCCATGTAATCTTGAATAAATCGAGGTATATGTATCAGCAGGTTCATAAGTCTGCTGACATACATATCAGTAAGCTGAACCATAATTTGCTGTGTTTAAAACACAATGCAGCTTACTTTTTTTTTATCTAACTTTTATTTATGAAATTAGATTACACCTTTTTGCATATAACTAAGTTCCAATCACCATCCAACTTATGGAACTTAGACTTTGTACACAAGGTATATGTAATCAGTCTAGGTCATCACAGACTTCCCTAAATTCTGATTCCATATCCTTGACTTTAATTACTAAGTTTGATCCCTTAGCCTTCATTAACTGAGTTTGAGCCCTCAGCCTTCAGTCTTCAGCAGGTTCCTAACTAGTGTACTGACCTAGCTACTCTACTGATCTAGACCAGTCTGCTGATTTAAGTCAGCTGACCATTACAGTGCTTGTTTGATCAAACCTATACAAAGATCAAACTCTAATAAACCTATACATTTGATCTAGACATCTGTTTGCCTTTGCACTATAACATCTAGTCTGGCACTCATCACTAAAACATAAAAATAAGTCCAACAAATTCCCCCCTTTTTGGTGATGATGCCAATACCCTCTCCTAACAGCAAAGCAAAAAGATTAAAAATAAAAACAGAACAAACTTAGTCATTTGTCATTATAAACAGTTTTCAAAGTTTTACAGTCTAGAATCAGCAAATGATAAAACAGATGAAGTATGCTGATCTACTTACTTCTTTCCCTTTCTTCTCTTGCTTTCTCAATTTGTTCTTGGTAAGCTCTTATCTCCATGATCATCTCTCTCATCCATTCATTTTCAATCAGAGAGAAGTTAATGTGAGGATTCACTTCTTTCCACCAATGCCATGCTTCAGGTAGAGTAAGATTTATCTGATGTACTCTAAATCCTAAACGCATGTATACTTCCTTGAATTCATTGAGTGACTCCTTTGCATTTGTGGTAGGTAAACTTCTTCCACCTCTACCACCTCTTCCACCTCTTCCACCTCTGTTTGAAGCCCTCATGGATTTAACTCTTGCTTCCTAAAATTTCAAGCACAAAAATGAGTTTAGACCTTCATGAAAGCCCTTGTCATGATAAGGTCTTCTTCTGTTGTTATATACATTCTTGTATTGTTTGAGAAGATCATCAGTAAGTGGAAGTCTGCCAAGTGCTTGTTCTCTGAAAGCATTTGTATCAGCTGCCCATCTTTTCTTTGCAAAAATCCTAGCAGCTTCTTTTGCTTCTGCTGTTTGCTCTTCCCTCTTATTGACATCATCAACAAAACGGGACAGCAGGCCATGTACACTCTCCTGTGTCAACACTAGATTGTTCATTTGACCTTCAATAATTTCAGTCCTAGTGTCAATTGTAGTGATCCTTCCTTGTAATGTTTGCTCCAGTAGATTTATCCTTTCAGTGATCTTAGGATCCAGTACAGCAGGTTGAGGTGCAACAGCAGGTGCAGCAGGTCTATGTACCTCAGCAAGGTTATCTAACTTTTGATGAATAGAAGAAGCAAGTTGATCTTTCAAAAATTTCTCCTTCAGTGTGTTGCCCTGTTTGATTCCCCTCACATCTTGTGTTAGATCAGCAATGGCATACTGAGTAGATGTGTAGTTTGAAGCAACTGTCTCAGTAGACTTTCTATTGTTATCCACTAGATTCATCAGTTCTTCAAATCTTTGTTCCTGTCTATCAAGTTGAGTCCTTAACTGTGTCATGTCATTCTTGACAGCCCTCAACTCATCCAGGACATGTGCTGGTACCCCACCAGTCATTCCTCGGCCAGCAGCTCCATCGCAGGCTCTTCTATATTGTATTGTTGCTGCTGTCTGTTGATCACCAAGGCATAACTCATATCCCTTCCAGCAGGGTGAGGTCCTTGGTATTCCTCCAAGATATGATCAATAACAGGTTCTTCAAGTACTGGTTCTTCATCAGTAGATCCTTCCCCAACAACTTGAAATTCTTCATCACTGTAGTCATAGTCCACCAGCTGCTCATCTTCATTAATAACAGCAGTCTGCTGACTATCTTTCCCTACAGTGGTCTTGTCCCCAGTAGGCTCCACTACAGAAGCTGTTCTACAACAACAGGGGTTTCCTCCAAACCCATAGTTTGTTCCAACCTTTGTCCAGGTGCTGTTTGTAACTCAGCAACCTGTACCACCTGTTCCAACCTTTGCTCAGGTGCTGTTTGAACCTCAGCAGCCTGAACCTCCTCTTCAATTCTTTGTTCTGGTGTAATTTGTGCCACAATAACCTGATCAGGGAACACATCCAAATTCTCCTTTTGAAATTCCCCTATATCAGGAGTTCTTCTTATAAAATTTGCAGCCTTGGATAGAGTGTTCTCAGTGTCAATCCTGTCTTAATATTGAATGGAATCCTCAGAACTGAGATCAGGCTCACTATGGTCAGTAACCCTCTCATCATCCAAATCCACTGTCTGCTGATCATCAACATGCTCAGCAGGTTCAACAACAAACAAAGCATATATCTCACCAACCATCCTGTTTGCACCAATGTCTATTCCCTTATTGATTTGTGCCTCCAGTTCATCCATGGTGAGATTTTGCAAATCCTCATCCATTTGTCCAGCGGTTGTCGCCTCTCGTGGGCGACCAAAGCATCGAGACCGACCTACACTTGGTTCTGTAATCATTGCAGTCCCACTGGTTCCTCCTGGACCTGGTGGATAATTACCTCCAGAATCAGATGATGATGAGTCATCACTGTCATCTCTGGGGTCCCTGAACTTGATACCCTCTTCCTTCTGTTGTTCATCAAAGATATCCATCAATCTTGATTGTAGCAAAGAGGTATCAACTAGATCCAATAAATTTTCAACTCCCAACTTATCAAAATCCCATTCTTCAAAGTCAGTCATTGGTTGTGCAGCAGGCTTTTGTCTTTTATATATCCAAATTTTCATTGGAAATAGTCAGCCACTTGTTGGAGTTTAGGATCAACAACTCCTCTTTCCTCTTCTTCTCATGCCTCTCAAATGGCATGGTTGGCATTCTAGGAGCTGTCTGTTCACTCTGCTGACCTTCAAAGGTCCCAACTAGCAGAGTTAGAGTTTCTTCAACAGATGCATTAAGGTCAATAGGTTGCTCAGGTTGTATATTAGTCCCTACTACCTCCATCTGCTCCACACTTTCTTCCCTCTGACTTATGTGCTCATCAGTAGGGTTAACAACATATTGTTCTTCCCCCTGAACTATTACAGGAATTGCAGGGTCTTGTACCAACTTCTCCATTTCTACAGCAGGTGTAGACTCAGTAGTCTGCTGTGGTTCTTCAACAAGTTGCTCAACAACAACTTGGGCAGATTCAGAAGGCTCAGCAGCCTTTGCAGGTGAGGATTGAACAGTTTCTACAGCAGGCTCAGGGTCAGTAGTCTGCTGTGACTCTCCAGTAGGTTGCTCAGAAACAACCTCTACATCCTCAGTAGGCTTGATGATAGTTAAGGGTTCAGCATCAATAGTCTCTCCTTCTTCTTCTACATCTTTTTCTTCTTCTTGTTCCCTTTGAGCCTCCAAAATTTTCAATTGCTTGCCTTTGCCATGTTTCTTCTTTTTGGAAATCTCTTTCCTTCTTTTGGATAGCTGCTCTTCTTCAATTTCAGCAGCTTTCCTCTTTCTAGTGGCTTCTTCAAAATTTCAGCAACAGTCTTCTTTGAAGCGACTACAGCAGGTTCAGTAACCTCAATCTCTACTAGTCTCTCAGTAGACTCAGCAGTCTCAACTGTTTGCTTCCTTGTCTTTTTAGGCTTTAACATTTCTATTATTTTTCTTATGTCAGTGGCCTTCCTTTTCTCAGTAACCTTCTTTGGTGCAGCAGGCTTGACAGTTTTCTTAACAGTTTGCTTGACCTGCTCACCACCAGCATCACCATCATCTCCACCATCATCACTATTAGCAGCCTCATCAGCAAGTTCTTCATCATCATCCAGACCAGGGATAGGATAGTCAATCTCTTTCTTGTATCTGGATTTGTTTATCTTCTCAGGTGCAACATCAGCAATTCCCAAATGATTCAGCAGGGCCTGAACCATTAATCCTAAGGGTTAGGCCTTGGATTTTCTTGTCCCTTCTTTTTCTTCTTTTGCAACCTTCTTCATGTAGTGGACAAAGTAACCAGCCCAATCAAACTTCATACTTCTGCAAATAATCATCAGAAGTTCTATTTTGGGCCCTGACAGAGTATCCATACTCCCAATCAGTCCTAAGATGTTCTTTTCAATAATCTTGCTCAGTAGGTTGTATTCATAACCAATGTGTTTCACATTGATGCCTGGAATTGATTTGATGGCCTCATTGGTCTTGATTCTATCAACAAAATCCATCTTGGACAATCCCATTTCCTCAGGATTTGTTGGAGCATCGATTACTTCTGCAAAACCAAAAGCTTCCCTCAGCAGGTTTGGGGAAACTTCGATCTCCTGGGCATTTACTGTGGTGGTGAATGCTTCTCTACCTTGTCTTATTACAATGTTTCTCCAGAAGCTAACAACATTTGTATAAGAAATTGTTTCCAATCTTATATTCAGCACAGTCTCCAAACCTTCATATCTTCTTATTCTTCGACCAATATTGATGGCTAATTCAGTTTCGTTAGCATCAACAACAAAACCTCTCACACTTTGGCTTGTTCCTATTTGAACATCATCCTTTTCCGCCATTGTTTTAAGGAAAAATTGAAGAAGATAATTCTCAAATCAGTGTTCACACAGTGTAAATGCAGAGAGAATCAAGCTGAGATATTTGAAAGTAACTTCTGTGTAAGAGTCTGTATATATAGACAGATGCAGTTGAAACTGTCAGAGCACGTACTGTGCATTAACCACGATTAAAGTTAGAGTAAATGGGATCTTGACACGTGGCCCATTACTTATCCATGAATGTATGTAACCATTTGATCGTGTAACCGCAGTTATATATTCGTACAGATGGGTGTCAAAGAAAAGAAAATAGATACGATATGACAAGATTATTCATTCATAGATCTGTGTCTAATAACTGTCAGTTTTGTGACTTGATCTCCAAAATTGGTGGAATTAATCTGAAAGATGAAATTTTTGTGCAGTGAAACTGAGTTTTGGGAAAAGCTGAGAAAACTGAGTTTTGGTAGAAACTGAGTTTTAGTGGAAACTGAGTTTTGGTGGAAACTGAGTTTGCTGAGTTCTACATCTGAGTTTGTTGATTACAAGGGAAACGTGAGTTTTCTGAAAAGTGAGTTTTCTGGAAAAATGAGTTTTGATCTGGTGGAGTCAGTTTGAGCTGGGATCCACATCTAGGGTATTTATGAAAATCCGACAGAGATCCTATGGTGGCTAGGGTTTAGGGGTTTGTGTCTATAAATACCATCAATTGTAATCATTGCAAAGGTGCGTTTTACAAGAGTGTGAAAATTCTTGTAACTTCTATGCATAATAAAATATCTCCTTTTCTGCCCGTGGATTAGTCGGTACAACGCCGGATACCACGGTCAATCACCTTGTTCTCTTTGCTTCGTGTTTTATCAATTTCCGCCTTATTTTCTGTTAGATTGCATCTGTTTTATCTTTCTTAAACTACAAGTTTCTCATCCGTGTTTCAAAAAACTGGTATCGGAGCATCAGGTTCAAGATTCAAAGAGATTTGCAGGCTGAACGGAATTGATCTTCACCAAGACCGGTGACCGGTGCTAGGATTTTGTGATCAAAGGTCTGTTATTTAACAAGAAAGATGTCAGCAATTAACGCAAACATTGATAAATTTATAGGGAGGAACAATTTCAGTCTGTGGAAAATCAAGATGCGGGCCTTTTTAAAGCAACAAGGGTTGTGGACTTCTTTATCCGGTAAAGGAGATGCCAGTGCAGCAGATTACGCTAGTCTGGAGGAGAAATAACATTCTACCATAATGTTGTGCTTGTCTGATGATGTTATCACAGAAGTTGCTGAGGAAGACACCGCTGCTAAGTTATGGTCAAAGCTTGAAACACTGTATATGACTAAGTCATTGACCAACAAGTTGCTGCAAAAGCAGAGGCTATTTAGCCTAATGATGCATGAGGGGGATTAGCTGAGAGATCATCTTGATTAGTTGAACACAATATTACTTGATCTCAGGAATATTGATGTGAAGATTGAGGATGAAGATGCAGCTCTGATTTTGTTGGTATCACTACCAACTTCTTATAAGAACTTTGTGCAATCCTTCACAGTTGGGAAGGATACAGTTGCGTTGGAAGATGTAAGGTTAGTTTTACATGCTAGGGAGCCGAGACATAAGGAAGCTGGGGAAGACAGTCAGGCTGTTGGACTAGTAGTCAGCATCAGTGGTGGAAAAGGGCATGGGCAGCAGTCTGGGAAGAAGAAGAAATCCAAGAAGATAGGGTCCAAAGGTCTTAAATCCATAGATTTTTGCAATTACTGTAAGGAGTAGGGACTTTGGAAGTCCAACTGTCCAAAGAAAAAGAAACAACAGGAGAACAGTTCTGGAACAACTGTTGTAGCAGCTGAGTTTGATTCAGATGGGTACATGGTTCTAGTAGCAGGAGAGTCAGCACATCATGCTGATGTGTGGATTCTTGATTCTGGAGCATATTATGATATTTGTCCACACAGAGAGTGGTTCTCAAGTTATCAACAGATAGATGGTGGTCATATAGCTATGACAAACATCAAGGTCTGCAAGATAGTTGGGATTGGCTCAGTTCAGTTGAGGACAGAGGATGGTAAATTCTGTACATTGAGTGAAGTTAGACATGTTCCATAGATGACCAAGAACTTGGTATCTCTCAGTCTTTTAGACAACAAGGGATTCAGTTTTAAGGGTGAAAGTGGAAAACTGAGTGTCTACAAAAACTTAGTTTTAGTTCTCAAGGGAGTCAAAAGGGGAACCTTGTATATTTTGTAAGGATCAGTTGTGTCTGGGTCTGCTGCTATAGCATCTGCTAAAGTTCATCAGCCACAGCTGACAAAACTGTGGCATATGAGACTGGGTCACATGGGTGAAAAAGGGATGCAGATTCTTTCTCAAAAAGATCTTTTTGGGGGATGTAAGGTCAAGAATCTGGACTTTTGTGAGCATTGTGTGTTTGGGAAGCTTCATAGGGGCAAGTTTCAAAAGGGATACACAGCACAAAGTCCTCACTTGATTACATTCATTCTGATTGTTGGGGGCCATCAAAGGTGGAGTCATTGGGTGGTCACAGATATTTTGTGTCATTCATAGATGACTATTCAAGAAAGACTTTGGTGGTGATGATGAAACACAAAAGTGAGGCATTCAAGAGCTTCATGCAATGGATGGCTCTACCTGAAAATCAGTTGGGGAAAAAGATCAAGCGGCTTCGTACAGATAATGGTCTAGAATTCTGCCGGAATGAGTTTGATGAGTTGTGCAGAAATGAGGGTATTTCCAGACATCATACAGTCATGAATACTCCTCAACAAAATGGTGTAGCTGAAAGAATGAATCAAACTCTTCTGGAGAGAGCAAAGTGCATGCTCTCTCATGCTGGTTTGTCAAGAAGATTTGGGGCAGAAGCTGTAAGAAAAGATTGTTACTTAATCAACATGAGTCCTCACACAGGGATCAGTTTCAAGACACCAGTTGAAATGTGGTCAGGAAAGCCTGTCGATTACTCAGTTCTAAGAGTATTGGGAAGCACGGTTTATTACTTAGTTCTAAGGAAACTGGAACCAAGGGCCAAGAAATGAGTGTTTGTGGGGTATGGTGATGGAGTGAAAGGTTATAGGATCTAGTTGTTGGAAATAATATTTGTGTTTTGATGATGATTCGTCATGTATTTAGAAAGTTCACTTATAACCCATGATGATGAAGTCATAACTAACTATTATAGTGCATAATGAAAGAAGAAGCAAGAAATAGTCTAGAAAAGTGTATAGGTTCTATCTAGAGTCTGAACTCTGTATAGGTTGTTTCACACAAGCATTGTAATAGATAGAAACTAGGCAAACAGCTGAGTCACAGCAAGCAAACTGACTATACATCTGAGAAGTGATGAACTAATGGATCACACTCAGTTATGAAAGAACTGAAGAAGATAAGTTCGCTGAGGGACATAGACTCAGTTGGCTTGTCTTGAAGACTGAAGAACTGAGGGACACAGACTCAGTTACTAAAGACTGAAGAAGTGAGGGACACAGACTCTGTTACTGAAGACTTAAGAACTGAGGTAGAAAACTCAGTTAGAAGCAGATTAAGTCGTGACTATAAGTCAGGGATCAGGCAAGTCTGTGGTGACCTGAAACTGAACTATAGATCATGTAAAGCTGAATAATCTTAAGGACAAGATTATCAGTTACCAGGAAAAGAAGAAGCTGAATGGTGTACTCTGACTTAGTCAACTGAAGTCAGATGACAAGTATACAAGGTACTCAGTTTTGAATAAGATTAGAAAACTGAGTTAAGGCCTTGTTGAATTTGAAATAACAAGACGACAAAAGGTCGTACATATGAACGTTGGCTAAATGACAAATGTAACGGCTATAAGATTTATTTGACTGTTACATCACCCCTATAAATACACAGAGGAACGTTTGAAAGAAATATCTTGGACAAGCTTTAAAAGCACATATCTTTAATCCAGATCAAGAGGAGAGAGATCTAGATTCAGAAAATCAGATTCGATATCTAGAAAGAGGGAAGCCAACGTAATTGCCTTGAAGATTACAAGAAAGATCCAGTAACCCGTTAAGGGGGAAGAAGGCATCTTGGAGCTACAACGCCATATCAAGAAGAATCAGACAGCTCACTGAATTAATCTTTTGATTAATTCTAAACGTAACCTTTGTGTGAAAAAGGGTTGGCTGTGCATAGTTTGAGGAGAGTAACTCCACCTTTCCTTATACGGTTGTAAGTTGGTTGTCACAGCTGTTGGTGTAGTCTTCGGACTGTGTTTGTGTTAGTGGTGAGCTGGTGAAGGAGCAATTCCATCTCCGAAGGATCAGTGTGCAGTGTGAAGGGAGCAATCTCACCTTTCTTCATTATGTGTAGACAGTGAAACTAGGGTGTCGTGAAGGACTGTCTTTAGGCTAGGATTTTGTAACAGTTATCTCAAGATTCTAGTGATACCTCCTACACCACAGGAGAAGGGGAGACGTACGGGATTACACCACCCGGAACTTCCATAAACAAACTCTGTGTTGATTTACTTTATGAATTTATATTTGAGCTGTGATTGCTTTATTTATTGCATTATCATTTCATCTCTTCACTCAGCAAACATCAGACACTGAGTCAGCTCTGAACTGATACATTGGAGCCTTAGATCTTTATTGACACACCTATTGGACAAAAGGCTTGATTTTATCCGCTGCAAGTTAGTTCAGTTCTAGTGCTAGCTAAGCTAAATTAACTAACTCCTATACAAGGTTAAAGGGTAGGAAGTAAACTGAGCTGAGTCACATTGAATATCAGTTTGCTAGTTCAGTTTGAGTTTTAGAGTAACTCAGTTCATGGGGTACTTTATGTTTTTGGTGACAAGTTTATTCACCCCCCTCTAAACTTGTGTTAGCCTTTCCAAGGGACCAACACTAGTCATCAGCAGAGAACAGATTTATTCTCAGCGGAAATGTTGTTTTCAATGAGAATTCTATGATCAGCTCATCAGTGGGGAGGATTGCTGAAACTGAAACCAGTGCTGAAACTGAGAAAACTGACAGTAAGGTGGAGCTTCAGATGAAGTCAGCTGAGATGCAACACTCAGCTGAACAAAGTCAGTTTTCATCTGATCAAGTTACAAAACTAGAACTGAATCCAAACCAGTCAGCTGAACATGGGTTAGCTGAGCGTCAAACTGATATTGGTCAGCAAAGTATAGCTGTCAGCAGAGCTAGATGATCCAATGTTGGGATACCTCCCAGAAGGTATGGATTTTAAGATTTGGCTGGATATGCACTTCAAGTTGCAGAAGAGGTGGATGGTTTTGAACCTTCTACTTACAGGGAAGCAGTGACATGTTCTGAGTCATCTCAATGGCTTGTTGCCATGGGAGATAAGATGGAGTCATTACTGAAGAATCAAACTTGGGATCTAGTTAAACATCCAGCCGATAGGAGAGTTGTAACATGCAAATGGATCTTCAAGAAAAACGAAGGAATGACTGAGGCTGAAGGACCCAAGTATAAGGTACGTTTGGTTGCTAAAGGGTTCAGTCAGAAAGAAGGGGTGGACTTTGATGAGATATTCTCACCAGTAGTGAGACATACTTCGATCAGAGTGTTACTAGCAACGGTGGCACAACAAGGCCTTGAACTTGAGCAGTTAGATGTGAAGACAGCTTTTCTACAAGGTGAGGTAGACAAAGAGATATATATGACTCAGCCAGAGGGATATCAAGTTCCTGGTAAAGAAGCATTTGTTTATAAGCTGAAGAAGTCCTTGTATGGATTGAAGCAGGCTCCTAGACAGTGGTATAAAAGGTTTGACAGTTACATGATCCAATTGGGATATAAAAGAAGTCCTTATGATTGTTGTGTCTACAATAGTCAGCTAGAAGATGGATCATACATCTATCTTGTTTTGTATGTGGATGATATGCTGATAGCTGCAAGATAGAAGTCTGATATTCAGAATCTGAAAGGCCTTCTTAGTGCTGAATTTGAAATGAAAGATTTGAGTGCAGCCAAGAAAATCTTGAGGATGGAGATCTGGAGAGATAGAAGTCAAAAGAAACTGTTTTTATCTTAACAGGGCTATATACAGAAGATTTTGGTCAAGTATGGTATGTCAGCTGCAAAGCCAATAGATACTCCTTTAGCATCAAATGTTCATTTGTCAGTTTATGCTTCACAGTCAGCTGAGGAGAAGGAATATATGTCAAAAGTTCCCAATGCTAGTGCAGTTGGTAGTCTGATGTATGCCATGGTGTGCACTAGGCCTGATCTGGCTCATGCAGTCAGTGTTGTCAGCAGGTTTATGGCTCAACCGGAAAGGAACACTGGAAAGCTGTGAAAAGAATGTTCAAGTACCTTAGAGGTACAACTGATGTTGGTCTCATTTATGGAGGTGATACTCAGATTTTGGTCACATGATACTGTGATGCTGATTAAGCAGGTGATGTGGACAGTAGAAAATCAATGACTGGTTATGTTTTACATTGAGAATTCAGTTGTCAGCTGGAAAGCAACTTTGCAAACAACATTAGCTTTATCAACTACTGAGGTAGAGTATATGGCTCTTATTGAAGAAGCCAATGAAGCAATATGGTTGAAGGGTCTAGTTAGTGATTTGAGGCTACATCAGGATCAAGCTGAGATTTATTGTGACAATTTAAGTGCAATTTATCTAGCTAAGGATCATGTTCATCATGAGAGAACCAAGTATATTGATGTGAGATATCATTTTCTGAGAAATGAGAAGAGGGTTGTAATAAAGAAGAATAGCACCAAAGAAAATCCTGCTAATATGCTTACTAAACCAGTTCAACAAAGCAAGTTTCAGTTGTGTCTGGACTTGCTTAACATTCAAAGCTTATAATCAGTTTTCTGGAAACTCGGTTGAGGACAGATCAGCTGAATGGATTTTGTGGAGAAGTCTGGTGCATGTACATCCTGTCATTGACGAATGCATCTGGTACAAGTACATCTGAATTATGCAATCTGCTGACATTGAATGAGAGTTCAAGTCAAGGTGGAGATTTGTCAGTTTTGTGACTTGATCTCTAAAATTGGTGGAACTAATCTGAAAGCTGAAACAGAGTTTTGTGAAGTGAAACTGAGAAAACTGAGTTTTGGTAGAAACTGAGTTTTAGTGGAAACTGAGTTTTGGTGGAAACCGAGTTTGCTGAGTTCTACGTCTGAGTTTGTTGGTTACAAGGGAAAGTGAGTTTTTTGAAAAGTGAGTTTTCTAGAAAAGTGAGTTTGAGCTGGGATCCACATCTGGGGAATTTATGACAATCCGACAGAGATCCTATGGCGGCTAGGGTTTAGGGATTTGTGTCTATAAATACCATCAATTGTAATCAATGCAAGGGTTTTTTTTTAGAGTTTGAAAATTCTTGTAACTTCTGTGCATAATAAAATATCTCATTTTCTGCCCGTTGATTAGTCGGCACAATGCCGGATACTACGTTAAATCACCGTGTTCTTTTTGTTTATGTGTTTTAACAATTTCCACCTTATTTTTCTGTTAGATTGCATCTGTTTTATTTTTTTAAACTACAATTTTCCCGTCTATGTTTCAACATTAACAATCAAGATAAAAGGAAATTGATTCGAAAAACAATGGGAAAGACGTGTGAAGAAAAACGTGGAGATGGGATTAAGTGAATGAACATGGGATTTGGACCAAAGATGCAAGACTCGGGTAGAAATGACTTTTGTTTGGTTGTTGTTGTTGGTATTTTTTTTCCCCACTTAAAGAATCAGGGGATGCATGAACATACACAAACTTGTACGAACACAATAAAAGATATTATGGATTTTGCTGAATAGATGAAAAAAAACCTACTCATGACTGACGCAATCCCAAAATCATCTGGCACAGGGTCGGCTTTACATATACAATTTACATATACAATTGGGGTGCGACCGCCCCTCTAAAATAAAAATATTATGTATAAACTGTAGAGAATTTTTTTATACACACACACACACACACACACACACACACACACACACACATATATATATATATATATATATATATATATATATATATATATATATATATATATATATATATATATTAAAGAAAAATAAATAGTCAATGAGGAAAATAGGTATGAGGGGGCAGTGTGGGTATGTTAAAAAGACGGATTTTCCCTTAAGGCGGAACTTGGTATTTTGTCTTGCCATGGCAAACTTCTATCTCTACTATGCTTTGCTAGGTGAATGGGTGAGTAAGTCACCTTCAGGGATTTGGGTGAGTTGGGTGAGTAGATGTGTGATTGTGAACCACACGATCCCTTCCTTTTATAATCGTGTGTCGGCCCGTTTCTCCAGAAAAACCATATAATATTACTGGTTTTGCCAAGTGGCCAACAGCTGTGACCCACCCACGTGGCTATAGTAATTGACAGAGGCATATAATGACAATTGAGTCTGGCATCTTCCAAACGTCATCATCACTTTTTACCGTTGTACAATAGTAAAAAGAAAAGTCATCATCACCTTTTACTGTTGTACAATAGTAAAAGGAATATATCGCCAATTAAGTCTGGCATCTTTCAATTTTCAAACGCCATCATCATAGGTATTGTTCATAAAGCAACTTTTACTGTAGCTTATTCCTTTTGAAGGAAGTAACATGTGTATTTTGTCTGATCCATTGTAAATTTATGTATTTTCTGAGAAAAGCATTTACAATACAATAGGGATTGGTTTAGCCGAATCGGTGTCGGGTGATTACGAGACTGACTGCACGGATATCAAATCTGGATCAGCAGTTGAGTCTGTTAAATTAAATTACCCTAGATTTATTGACAGGGCATTTAACAGGATGAAGAATATGTCAGTGATGATCGACAGTTGTCTGTTGATGTACAGACCTCAATGTCCAATGAATTCCGAAGGTTGTGTGAGGGTTAGGGTTTACGACAACCGTCTTTGCGAGCCTGATTGTAAACAGGCGGAGTTTGTATTCCCAGTATCTTGTTGTTTGAACCTGACCTTTTTTGGCAATGCTTATGCTAGTTTGAATGACAAGGAATGTCCTTGGTCCATTACTTATGTATTGGAAAATTCTAATATTAAGGCTGATGTCAATTACTGCAAGATGAAAGCATTTCTGAAACTCTCCACTGTCAGGAGGCCTAATGAATTACCTTTTAGAGGTCCTGTAATTGACATCCATTCTAAATTATTTAGTAAGGAGAATGTTGATGTTTGGCACTGTGGTTACAAGAAGCCCACATTGAGTCATTGTCTCAGTGGTCGGATAGGTAATATTGAAAAGCCCAAAGCTATCTCATGTGGGCCTGGAGATGCTTTCTCAGATAGGAGATCATCCTTTAATCAATTGGGCCGGCCCAATTTGTGTGATTTTGACAGTAAACCCTCAGAAGCAATACGATCAATAAAGAACAGTGATGGATCGGGCAATATCGATGGGCCTGTGAAGTGTACATTGGAAGTTTGCAAGAAGAGTGATCTGGAAGCAGAGAAAAATAAAATAAAATTTGGTGTTGCGTGTACCGCAAGTAATCATTGTTAATAAGTATACTTTCTTTGACTGTTTAGTCTTTGAGTTATTGCATGGAAGAAATCTGTGTAAGTTATAATTATTGGATTTTAATCTGTTTATTTGCAATAGTTTTTAATTTAATAACTGTTTTAAATGGGTTCACGTATATTCGATGTGGGCGAATATCCTATGAATTGGGAAGGATTAAGAGCGATGTGCGTAGATCATTGGATTTCATCACGATTGGCACACTTAAAGGCCTGTCAAGAGACAAGGGTGAAATTTGTTTGTCACGGCCCTTTGTTCATGGAACAGAGGAATCCGTATCTGTTAATGCAAAGGTTGGCTAACTTTCGTGCTATTAATAGCAGATTTAGCAAAAGGGAAGGCTCAGTATTGGGTTAAGAAGCAGAAAGAAGAGGTAGATGTTAAGAGCCTCTTCAATGTCAACTACCAACAAAAAGATATGGGATTATCTAGCTGCGAAACGGAAGTTGTCTTAGCAAGTGTAAGCGGGAATCTGTTTGGAACAGTACCTAGGAATTACTTCAGGTCGACCATTAGGACGCCTGTTTTACCGTATAAGAAAAAACATTTTATAGACGAGAAAAGGTTTTTCGAGAAGAGGTTAAAAACAATTCATGACAAGTTAACAATTGATAACGCGGGTGAATGTAAATTATTGAACATTATCGGTCAAGGTTCGAGTTTTGACCAAAGTGTTGGGCATGATGTTAATTTATATGCAATTAACATTAAGGGAAAGGTGTTTCTTCAAGTGTGCAAAGCATTAACAGGGCTCATGTTATATGGTTTTTAATTGTTGATAAACTTCATCAGAATCTTTGAAGTTGCGGGATGTCTTTGATATTTACGATGATGAACCGTGTCGCAATGATTAAGGAAGATATGACGACAGATTCGGGGTTTTAAGGAGGGGTTCATGCGGCTTACAATGAAAGGATCAACCTCGCTGGTCGAAAGAACATGTTGTTAAAGAATATTGTAATAAGAACATTCTTGTTAAATTTGAAGGTGCAACCACTGGTAGCATTGACAATATTCATGAGAATGCATTGTATTTATGTGCTGCCCGTTCAGTTAAAGAAACATTAGCTGTAATGACAGTATCAGTTAGAATGTATTTCAATACATGATTAATAAAATGGTTCTTTTATTTCCAAATGTATTACATTTCCTTCGGCCCAGTCAGATAATCCTCTATCTCTGTGGATAGCAGTTTTGTAACTCTGATCTGGGTTACATAATACAATACAAGGTATCCCTCCTGGTACTCGTTTTTTCTTCATGTACTTTTCATTTACAGTGAAGTCTTTCTGAGCACCTAACAATTCCTTTTTATAAGAAAATTATTAAAAAGGGATATCATCTATATTATTATAAAGGGCATGAACATCATATGAAGAAAAATCTATACTACCACAAAAATAATTGTGTCGGCCCAAACTTCTATCCCAAGCTGTTTTCCCAGTTCTTATTGGGCCTTCAATTATCATCGATAGGGGGCAGTCTGGTTTGTTCTCCGGGTCCTGTAATGGGGGGAGATGAACGATCAGTGTGTAATATGTCCAATGTGTTATGGTATCGTTCGCTAACATCTATATTCGTTAATTCATGGTCCCATATTACATCTTCCATATCCATGGCCCGGCCCAATGACATTATTATGTTTTAGAAACTAACCAAGAACTAATTTTGGTCTACCCAGTCTTTAAGTTCTTGGGTGACATTCACAAAATTAGTCCATCTGGGCTGATACTCACGTTGAATGACTGGCAATCTGGAATTTGCAGCGTATTCCAGATTTCTGAGTTGGGTTGCCCAAGTGTATGGTTGCTCGAAGAAACACCTTTCTCTTAATGTTAATCTCATATAAATTAACATCATGCCCAACCCTTTGGTCAGAACTCGAACTTTGGCTGATAATGTTCAACAATTTACATTCACCTGCGTTATCAGTTGTTAACTTGTCATGAATTGTTTTTAACCTCTTCTTAGAAAACCTTTTCTGTCTATAAAATGTTTTTTTCTTATACGGTAAAACAGGCCTCTTAATGGTTGACCTGAAGTAATTCCTAGGTATTGTTCCAAACCGATTCCTGCTTACACTTGCATAAGACAACTTCCGTTTCGCAGCTAGATACTCCCGCATCTTTTTGTTGGTAGTTGACATTGCAGAGGCTCTTAACATCTACCTCTGCTTTCTGCTTCTTAACCCATTACTTAGCCTTCCCTCTGCTAAATCTGTGATTATTAGCACAAAATTTAGCCAACCTTTGCATTAACTGATACGGATCCCTCTGTTCCATGAACAAAGGGCTGTGACAAACAAATTTCACCCCTGTCTCTTGACAGGGCTTTAAGTGTGCCAATTGTGATGAAATCTAATGATCTACACACTTAATCCTTCCCAACTCATGGGATATTCGCCCACATCGAATATACGTGAACCCATTTAAAACAGTTATTATATTAAAAACCGTTGTAAATAAACAATAATTATAACTTACATAGATTTCTTCCATGCAATAACTCAAAGACTAAACAGTCAAAGAAAGTATACTTATTAACAATGATTACTTGCGGTACATGCAACACCAAATTTTATTGTATTTTTCTCTGCTTCCAGATCACTCTTCTTGCAAACTTCCAATGTACACTTCACAGGCCCATCGCTATTGCCCGATCCATCACTGTTCTTTATTGATCGTATTGCTTCGAGGTTTTTCGCCTAAATCACACAAACTGGGCTGGCCCAATTGAGTAAAGGATGATCTCCTATCTGAGAAAGCATCTCCAGGCCCAAATGAGATAGCTTTGGGATTTTCAATAATACCATCCGACCACTGAGACCATGGCTCATTGTGGGCTTCTTGTAACCACAGTGCCAAACATCAACATTATCCTTACTAAATAATTTAGAATGGATGTCAATTACAGGACCTCTAAAAGGTAATTCATTAGGCCTCCTGACAGTGGAGAGTTTCAGAAATGCTTTCATCTTGCAGTAATTGACATCAACCTTAATATTAGAATTTTCCAATACATAAGTAATGGACCAAGGACATTCCTTGTCATTCAAACTAGCATAAGCATTGCCAAAAAAGGTCAGGTTCAAACAACAAGATACTGGGAATACAAACTCCGCCTGTTTACAATCAGGCTCGCAAAGACGGTTGTCGTAAACCCTAACGCTCACACAACCTTCAGAATTCATTAGACATTGGGGTCTGTACATCAACAGAAAACTGTCGATCATCACTGACATATTCTTCATCTTGTTAAAGGACATGATGTTAATTTATATGCAATTAACATTAAGGCAAATGTGTTTCTTCAATTGTGTGAAGCATTAACAGGGCTTCATGTTATATGGTTTTTAATTGTTGATAAACTTCATCAGAATCTTTGAAGTTGCATGATGTCTTTGATATTTACGATGATGAACCGTGTACTGCAATGATTAAGGATGATATGACAGACAGATTCAGGGTTTTAAGGAGGGGTTCATACCGGCTTACAATGAAAGGATCAACTTCTGCTGGTCAGAAAGAGCATGTTGTTAAAGAATATTGTAAGAAGAACATTCTTGTTAAATTTGGAGGTGCATCCACTGGTAGCATTGACAATATTCATGAGAATGCATTGTATTTATGTCTTTGCCGGTTCGATTAAAGTAACATTAGATGTAATGACAAGTATCGGTTTGAATGTATTTCAATACATGATTAATAAAATGGTTCTTTTATTTCCAAATGTATTACATTTCCTTCGGCAAAGTCGAGATAATCCGCTATCTCGTGGATAGCGAGTTTTGTAACTCGATGCGGGTTACATAATACAATACAAGGTATCCCTCCCGGTACTCGTTTTTTCTTCATGTACTTTTCATTTAAAGTGAAGTCTTTCTGAGCACCTAAAAATTCCTTTTTATAAGATAAGTATTGAAATGGGATATCATCTATAATATTATAAAGGGCATAAACATCATATGAAGAAAAATCTATACTACACAAAAATAATTGTGTCGGCCCAAACTTCTAGCCCAAGCTGTTTTCCCAGTTCTTGTTGGGCCTTCAATTATCATCGATAGGGGGCGGTCTGGTTTGTTCTCCGGGTCCTGCAATGGAGGGAGATGAACGATCAGTGTGTAATATGTCCAATGTGTGATGGTATCGTTCGCTAACATCTATATTCGTTAATTCATGGGCCCATATTACATCTTCCATATCAATGGGCCGGCCCAATGACATTATTAAGTTTTGGAAACTTACCAAGAACAAATTTTGGTCTACCCAGTCTTTAAGTTCTTGGGGGACATTCACAAAATTAGTCTATCTGGGCTGATACTCAGGTTGAATGACTGGCCATCTGGAATTTGCAGCGTATTCCAAATTTCTGAGTTGGGTTGCCCAAGTGTATGGTTGCTCAGTGCATACTCTAGAAAGGAAAACATCCTTTCTTGTTGATTCGTTCAATATGGCTGTCCATATTGCGTCTCTGGATTTCTTTGGACTCTTTCTAGATGCATTGAGCACTCCTCGTTCTTCAAATTTCCCCCCTTTGGCAATGTAATTTGCCACATCTAAATCCCTCTTTGGTTTTTCGCAGTTGGGATGATATATGGCTGATCTGTTGGGATCAGTTATGTCAAAAAAATAGGGATTTGTTGTGTCCATTGTTTTTTCAACCTGCACCAGGCAATGCAAGTGTGGTTCACTGTCTAGGTGATTTTCTGTACACACTCGTGCATATGAAATATTATTTTCTTTAAGTAAAGAAAATAAATAGTCAATGAGGAAAATATGTATGAGGGGGCTGTGTGGGTATGTTAAAATGACGGATTTGCCCTTAAGGCGGAACTTGGTATTTTGTCTTGCCATGGCAAACTTCTATCTCTACTATGTTTTGCTGGAGAAATGGGCCGACACACGATTATATATATTGTCAATGGTACCAGTGGTTGCCCCTTTAAATTTAACAAGAATGTTCTTATTACAATATTCTTTAACAACATGTTCTTTCTGACCAGCAGAAGTTGATCCTTTCATTGTAAGCCACTATGAACCCCTCCTTAAAACCCTGAATCTGTCTGTCATATCTTCCTTAATCATTGCAGTACACGGTTCATCAACGTAAATATCAAAGACATCCTGCAACTTCAAAGATTCTGATGAAGTAGCTTTAGGTTTTTTTATCAACAATTAAAAACCATATAACATGAAGCCCTGTTAATGCTTCTCACACTTGAAGAAACACCTTTCCCTTAATGTTAATTGCATATAAATTAACATCATACCCAGCCCTTTGGTCAGAACTCGAACCTTGACTGATAATGTTCAACAATTTACATTCACCTGCCTGTTTACAATCAGGCTCTCAAGGACGGTTGTTGTAAACCCTAACCCTCACACAACCTTTGGAATTCCTTGGACATTGAGGTCTGTATATCAATAGACAACTGTCGATCATCACTAACATATTCTTCATCTTGTTAAATGCCCTGTCAATAAAACTCGGGTAATTTAATTTAACAGACTCATCTATTGATCCAGATTTGACATCCGTTCTGTCAGTCTCGTAATCACCCGACACCGATTTGGCTAAACCAATCTCCATTGTATTGTAATTTCTTTTCTCAGAATATACACAAATTTACAATGGATTTGACAAAATACACCTGTTACTTCCTTCAAAAGAAATATGCTACAGTAAAAGTTGCTTTATGAACAATACCTATGATGATGGTGTTTGAAATTTGAAAGATGCCAGACTTAATTGGCGATATATTCCTTTTACTATTGTACAACAGTAAAAGATGATGATGACTTTTCTTTTCACTATTGTACAACAGTAAAAAGTGATGATGACGTTTGAAAGATGCCAGACTCAATTGTCATTATATGCCTCTGTCAATTACTATAGCTATGTGGGTGGGTCACAGCAGTCGCCCACTTGGCAAAACCAGTAATATTATATGGTTTTGCTGGAGAAACGGGCCGACACACGATTATAAAAGGAAGGGATCGTCTGGTTCACAATCACACATCTACTCACCCAACTCACCCAAATCCACGAAGGTGACTTACTCACCCATTCACCCGGCGAAACGTAGTAGAGATAGAATTTTGCCATGGCAAGACTAAATACCAAGTTCCGCCTTAAGGGCAAATCCGTGTTTTTAACATACCCACACCGCCCCTCATACCTATTTTCCTCATTGACTATTTATTTTCTTTACTTAAAGAAAATAATATTTCATATGCACGAGTGTGTACAGAAAATCACCTAGACGGTGAACCACACTTGCATTGCCTGGTGCAGGTTGAAAAAACACTGGACACAACAAATCCCCATTTTTTTTTTGACATAACTGATCCCAACAGATCAGCCATATATCTTCCCAACTGTCAAAAACCAATGAGGGATTTAGATGTGGAAAATTACATTGCCAAAGGGGGGAAATTTGAAGAATGATGAGTGCTCAATGCATCTAGAAAGAGTCCAAAAAAATCCAGAGATGCAATATGGACAACCATATTGAACGAATCAACAAGCAAGGATGATTTCCTTTCTAGAGTATGCACTGAGCAACCATACACTTGGGCAACCCAACTCAGAAATCTGGAATACGCTGCAAATTCCAGATGGCCAGTCATTCAACCTGAGTATCAGCCCAGATGGACTAATTTTGTGAATGTCCCCCAAGAACTTAAAGACTGGCCGGCCTATTGATATGGAAGATGTAATATGGGCCCCTGAATTAACGAATATAGATGTTAGCGAACGATGCCATAACACATTGGACATATTACACACTGATCGTTCACCTCCCTCCATTGCAGGACCCGAAGAACAAACCAGACCGCCCCCTATCGATGATAATTGAAGGCCCAACAAGAACTGGGAAAACAGCTTGGGCTAGAAGTTTTGGCCGACACAATTATTTTTGTGTAGTATAGATTTTTCTTCATATGATGTTCATGCCCTTTATAATATTATAGATGATATCCCATTTCAATACTTTTCTTATAAAAAGGAATTGTTAGCTGCTCAGAAAGACTTCACTGTAAATGAAGAAAAAACGAGTACCAGGAGGGATACCTTGTATTGTATTATGTAACCCAGATCAGAGTTACAAAACTGCTATCCACAGAGATAGCGGATTATCTGACTGGGCCGAAGGAAATGTAATACATTTGGAAATAAAAGAACAATTTTATTAATCATGTATTGAAATACATTCTAACTGATACCGTCATTATAGCTAATGTTTCTTTAACTGAACGGGCAGCACATAAATAGAATGCATTCTCATGAATATTGTCAATGGTACCAGTGGTTGCACCTCCAAATTTAAGAAGAATGGTCTTATTACAATATTCTTTAACAACATGTTCTTTCTGACCAGCAGAAGTTGATCCTTTCATTGTAAGCCAGTATGAACCCCTCCTAAAAACCCTGAATCTGTCTGTCATATCTTCCTTAATCATTGCAGTACACCGTTCATCATCGTAAATATCATAGACATCCTTCAACTTCAAAGATTCTGATGAAGTAGCTTTAGGTTTTTTTTCAACAATTAAAAACCATATAACATGAAGCCCTGTTAATGCTTCGCACACTTGACCTTTCCTTTATGTTAATTGAATATAAATTAACATCTTGCCCAATCCTTTGGTCAGAACTCGAACCTTGACTGATAATGTCCAACAATTTACATTCACCTGCGTTATCAATTGTTAACTTGTCATGAAATGTTTTTAACCTCTTCTCAGAAAACTTTTTCTGTCTATAAAATGTTTTTTTCTTATACGGTAAAACAGGCCTCCTAATGGTCGACCTGAAGTAATTCTTAGGTACTGTTCCAAACAGATTCCTGCTTACACGTGCATAAGACACTTCTGTTTCACAGCTAGATAATCCCGCATCTTTTGTTGGTAGTTGACATTGCAGAGGCTCTTAACATCTACCACAGCTTTCTACTTCTTAACCTAATACTTAGCCTTCCTTCTACTAAATTTGCGATTAATAGCATGAAATTTAGCCAACCTTTTCATTAACAGATACGGATCCCAGTGATGATCGACAATTGTCTGTTGATGTACAGACCTCAATGTCCACTGAATTCCGAAGGTTGTGTGAGGGTTAGGGTTTACGACAACCATCTTTATGAGCCTGATTGTAAACAGGCGGAGTTTGTATTCCCAGTATCTTGTTGTTTGAACTGACCTTTTTTGGCAATGCTTATGCTAGTTTGAATGACAAGGAATGTCCTTGGTCCATTACTTATGTATTGGAAAATTCTAATATTAAGGTTGATGTCAATTAGTGCAAGATGAAAGCATTTCTGAAACTCTCCACTGTCAGGAGGCCTAATGAATTACCTTTTAGAGGTCCTGTAATTGACATCCGTTCTAAATTATTTAGTAAGGAGAATGTTGATGTTTGGCACCGTGGTTACAAGAAGCCCCACATGAGATAGCTTTAGGCTTTTCAATATTACCTATCCGACCACTGAGACAACGGCTCAATGTTGAATGACTGGCCATCTGGAATTTGCAGCGTATTCCAGATTTCTGAGTTGGGTTGCCCAAGTGTATAGTTGCTCAGTGTATACTCTAGAAAAGGAAATCATCCTTGCTTGTTGATTCGTTCAATATGGCTGTCCATATTGCGTCTCTGGATTTTTTTGGACTCTTTCTAGATGCGTTGAGCACTCCTCGTTCTTCAAATTTCCCCCTTTGGCAATGTAATTTGCCACATCTAAATCCCTCCTTGGTTTTTGGCGAGTTGGGATGATATATGGCGATCGTTGGGACCGGTCATGTCCAAAAAATGGGGATTTGTTATGTCCAAGTGTTATTTCAACCTACACCAGGCAATGCAAGTGTGGTTCACCGTCTAGGTGTTTTTTTGAACACACTCGTGCATATGAAATATTATTTTCTTTAAGTAAAGAAAATAAATAGTCAATGAGGAAAAAATGTATGAGGGGGCAGTGTGGGTATGTTAAAAAGATGGATATGCCCTTAAGGCGGAACTTGGTATTTTGTCTTGCCATGACAAACTTCCATCTTTACTATGTTTTGCTGGAGAAACGGGCCGAGACACGATTATAAAAGGAAGGGATCGTGTGGTTCACAATCTCACACACACACACACACACACACACACACATATATATATATATATATATATATATATATATATATATATATATATATATATATATATGTGTGTGTGTGTGTGTGTGTGTGTGTGTGTGTGTGTGTGTGTGATATTGACCCCCTTATTTTTATGCGTTGACCCCGTATTTTTATCTATTTCCATATAATTACATGTATAGAGTTGAATATCCAAATATATATGTGATACGAAAAAAATTTGACAAATTTCGACCACCATATCGAAATCTATGCGGCCGCCCTTGTCCGGCCGCCCTTGTCCGGCCGACCTTGTACGTGCATATGAAGGATGTACAACACATGAATTTTTTTTCAAGAAATTGGATTATTTTGGACACTATGACACAATTAACATGAAACTCGGTCAACTCGAGACACTAGATTTATTTGGAAGATGAGGAAAAAAAAATCTTTTACGATGGGCGGAAGAGGATCGGGCGAGGGTTCAACATTGTCAAGGCACTCGAATCTCCGCCTCAAGCTCGGATACCATAAAAAAAACCGAATACACAAACCGGAAGACTCGAAACTCGTTTTTATTGAATTGATCATTGATGATACAATACTTCTCCATTATATAAGAGAGAAAGATGATAACAACCTAATTCAAAATAAATAATCTTAATGAATGACCCAAAATCTAAAATATTCCAGATGCATTCAACCACAGCCCTGGACCGGATGGTATGTCTCCTAGTTTTTTAAAAAGTGGCTTCCATATTATAAAAGCTGATTTAGTTAGAGCTCTCAATAACTCTATTCGAGAAGGGAGGTTTCCGAAAGAATTGAATCACACTTGCATTGCCCTCATACCTAAAATTGAACAACCTTCTGAGGCCGCTCACTTTCGGCCAATAGCCTTTGCAATGTAATTTATAAAGTGATTTCGAAGGTCCTTGCCAATAGACTAAAAATGGTCCTGCCTCATTGCATTTGTGAGAGTCAAAATGCTTTTGTCCCAAATCGGCAGCTCATAGATAGCTATATTATTACCCACGAGTCCATCCACTACATGTTAAAAAAAAGGGGCAAGGATGCTTATATGACTATGAAACTTGACATTTCTAAAGCTTTTGACAAAATTGAATGGCTTACTTGTTTTCTATTTTGAGAAAGTTGGGCTTTAGCGACAGATGGGTGTCTTTAATCAAGGAGTGTGTGACCACAACTTCCTTCTCCTTTATAATTAACAACAATAGACGGGGCTTCTTAAACCTAGAAGGGGCATCGGCAGGGGATCCTTTGTCCCCGTACCTCTATATTTTGTGTGCCCAGGTGCTTAGCCATTTGTTGGGAAAGGCGAATAAGGATAGTTCTATGAGGGGAGTGAGAATTCCTAAAAAGAGCCCTTGTATCAACCATCTATTTTCGCAGATGATTCTTTGTTGCTTACAAAGCGATTGTGTCTGGACAAAATGCAAAATATTCTTAATATGAAAGTTTCAGGTCAGTCCATTAATATGCAAAAATCATTTGTTTTCTTTCGTAAAAATGCGTTAGTGCAATGAAAATCTGAGATTCTCTCTATTCTTAATGGTCTTGTTGAGGTCCACCACTCCAAACATTTGGGGCTCCCCGTAGTCATTGGTCGGTCTGAAAATCAAAGATTTTCTTCTATCTTGGATAAAACAAAAAGCAAGTTGAATGGGTGGAAATGCAAGCTTTTAAGTCAGGGGGTAAATCTATTTTGTTGTCACTATGTCTTGTGTCAAGCTTCCAATGAGTCTCGATGACAAACTCCATGGTTTAATGGCTAACTTCTGGTGGAAAAATTCAATTAAGGATTTTGCTGGGCATCATTGGGTAAGTTGGGATCATATTTGCATGCCTAAAGGTAGATGAGCTCTTGGATTTCGTAATCTAGAGGCCACAAATACTGTGGCGCTAGCTAAAACTCTTTGGAAGATTCACTCTAATCCCGATCTTCTTGTGTCTAGAGTTCTGAGAGGAAGATACTTCAACAACTCCTCTGTCTTTGATTGTAAGTCCCTTCTAGTGCTTCTTTCATTTGGAAGAGTTTCATGCATGCTCAGTCATTTTTGAAGGCTAGCACTTGCTTTTCTGTCAGGGATGGATAGTCGATAAAATTCAGGAACGACCCTTGGATCTTTGATAACCCTTCTTTTAAGCCTATCACGTCGGCTCCTGCCTATAACTGAGACACCTTGGTTAGTGATTTGTTGACTAAAAAAGCTTGGGACCCAGATAAACACTTTAAGAATTTTTGGCAGGTGGATATTCGACAAATCGAAAAAATCCCTGTTAGTGTTAGTGGTGTACTGGATAAAAGATTTTGTGCTTTCTCTAAGAATGGGACTTTGTTTCGAAATTTGTTTAAGTGTCCCACATTGGGAACTTGGGGTTGTATCACCCAACATATTAAGAGATGGACTTCCCTCATCTCACAACCTAGGTTTTAGGGATGAGGCCCCTCATCTTATATGAGTTTGGGCATATATTTCTACATGGTATCAGAGCGGAAGGGTTTGGGTTCAAATCCCGCTGCAAATATTATTTTCCCCCATTTATAATTTGCAAGTGTTGGGATGGCCTTGTTTGCTCAGGCTTGTTATGTGCCTAGTTGGCATAGCCTTGATATGGGTCCACACTTGATGGGGCATGTTAAAGTGTTTAAGGAAATATAGTAGCACCTTTACTACAACCAATTGGTTTTACAAGTGCTGGGCTATTTGTTGGCCTTATTGTGCTCTTGTATGCTTTGTGTGCCATGTGGCCCAGTCTCTTTATAGGCCCATATTTAAGGGGGCGTGTTAAAGTTGTCCCACATTGGGCACTTGCTATTGTATCACCCACCATATTAAGAGATGGACTTACCTCACCTCATAACCTAGGTTTTGAGGATGAGGCCCTACTCATATGTGGGCTTGGGCCTAGATTTTCTACATGGTTATTAGGCAAGTGTTGGGCCTCTTGTTGGCCTTAAGAGTGCCCTTTATAGGCCCACACTTGAGGGGGCGTGTTAAAGTATCCACATTGGGAACTTGTGGTTTTATCACCCACCATATTAAGAGATGGACTTCTCTCACCTCACAATCTAGGTATTGGGGATGAGGCCCCTCCCTTATATGGGTTTGGACTTAGATTTCTACAAAATCTGCTTATGATCATTTCTTGCACAACTTTAAAACCCCTTGTAGGGATTCGTCTAGCACCTCTTTGAATAAAAAATTCTTGAAACTCATTTGGGCACTTTCTCTCCTGGCTAAATGAAAATACTTTTTGTGGAAATGTCTGAAAAATGTCCTTCCAGTTTCAATGTTGTTGCATAGGCGATTTGGTAAGGATATATCCTTCCGTGCGGCTTGTGGTGAGGAGGTTGAAACTATTGATATCCATTGCCCGTTCGCTAAAAATGATTGGAAGGTTATCATGGTGCATTGGGAGGCTTTTCAAAATGATGGGGCAACGGTCTTTTCTTGGTGGGATAGCATTACTGCAGCTCCTAATATGGATAGAGTTATCCTCAGTTTTTGGTGAATTTGGAAGGTCTTTTCTTGGTTGAAACTTATCCATGAATGTATGTAACCATTTGATCGTGTAACCGCAGTTATATATTCGTACATATGGGTGTCAAAGAAAAGAAAATAGATACGATATGACAAGATTATTCATTCATAGATCTGTGTCTAATAACTGTCAGTTTTGTGACTTGATCTCCAAAATTGGTGGAATTAATCTGAAAGATGAAATTTTTTGTGCAGTGAAACTGAGTTTTGGGAAAAGCTGAGAAAGCGAGTTTTGGTAGAAAGCGAGTTTTAGTGGAAAGCGAGTTTTGGTGGAAAGCGAGTTTCTTTGAGTTCTACATCCGAGTTTGTTGATTACAAGGGAAACGTGAGTTTTACGAAAAGTGAGTTTTACGGAAAAATGAGTTTTGATGCGGTGGAGTCGGTTTGAGTGGGATCCACATCTAGGGTATTTATGAAAATCCGACAGAGATCCTATGGTGGCTAGGGTTTAGGGGTTTGTGTCTATAAATACCATCAATTGTAATCATTGCAAAGGTGCGTTTTACAAGAGTGTGAAAATTCTTGTAACTTCTATGCATAATAAAATATCTCCTTTTCTGCCCGTGGATTAGTCGGTACAACGCCGGATACCACGGTCAATCACCTTGTTCTCTTTGCTTCGTGTTTTATCAATTTCCGCCTTATTTTCTGTTAGATTGCATCTGTTTTATCTTTCTTAAACTACAAGTTTCTCATCCGTGTTTCAAAAAACTGGTATCGGAGCATCAGGTTCAAGATTCAAAGAGATTTGCAGGCTGAACGGAATTGATCTTCACCAAGACCGGTGACCGGTGCTAGGATTTTGTGATCAAAGGTCTGTTAGTTAACAAGAAAGATGTCAGCAATTAACGCAAACATTGATAAATTTATAGGGAGGAACAATTTCAGTCTGTGGAAAATCAAGATGCGGGCCTTTTTAAAGCAACAAGGGTTGTGGACTTCTTTATCCGGTAAAGGAGATGCCGGTGCAGACGGATTACGCTAGTACGGAGGAGAAATAACATTCTACCATAATGTTGTGCTTGTACGATGATGTTATCACATAAGTTCTTTGAGGAAGACACATTTGCTAAGTTATGGTCAAAGCTTGAAACACTTGTATATGACTAAGTCATTGACCAACAAGTTCTTTGCAAAAGCGAGAGGCTATTTAGCCTAATGATGCATGAGGGGGATTAGGCGAGAGATCATCTTGATTAGTTGAACACAATATTACTTGATCTCAGGAATATTGATGTGAAGATTGAGGATGAAGATGCAGCTCTGATTTTGTTGGTATCACTACCAACTTCTTATAAGAACTTTGTGCAATCCTTCACAGTTGGGAAGGATACAGTTGCGTTGGAAGATGTAAGGTTAGTTTTACATGCTAGGGAGCTGAGACATAAGGAAGCTGGGGAAGACAGTCAGGCTGTTGGACTAGTAGTCAGCATCAGTGGTGGAAAAGGGCATGGGCAGCAGTCTGGGAAGAAGAAGAAATCCAAGAAGATAGGGTCCAAAGGTCTTAAATCCATAGATTTTTGCAATTACTGTAAGGAGTAGGGACTTTGGAAGTCCAAGTTTGTCCAAAGAAAAAGAAACAACGGGAGAACGATTCTGGAACAAGCTGCATGTAGCAGTGAGTTTGATTCGGATGGGTACATGGTTCTAGTAGCGGGAGAGTCGGCACATCATGCGATGTGTGGATTCTTGATTACGGAGCATATTATGATATTTGTCCACACGAGAGAGTGGTTCTCAAGTTATCAACGAGATAGATGGTGGTCATATAGCTATGACAAACATCAAGGTACGCAAGATAGTTGGGATTGGCTCGGTTCGGTTGAGGACGAGAGGATGGTAAATTCGTACATTGAGTGAAGTTAGACATGTTCCACGGATGACCAAGAACTTGGTATCTCTCGTCTTTTAGACAACAAGGGATTCGGTTTTAAGGGTGAAAGTGGAAAGCGAGTGTCTACAAAAACTTAGTTTTAGTTCTCAAGGGAGTCAAAAGGGAACCTTGTATATTTTGTAAGGATCGGTTGTGTACGGGTTCTGCTGCTATAGCATCGCTAAAGTTCATCGATCCACGGTGACAAAGCTGTGGCATATGAGCGGGTCACATGGGTGAAAAAGGGATGCGATTCTTTCTCAAAAAGATCTTTTTGGGGGATGTAAGGTCAAGAATACGGACTTTTGTGAGCATTGTGTGTTTGGGAAGCTTCATAGGGGCAAGTTTCAAAAGGGATACACAAAGCACAAAGTCCTCACTTGATTACATTCATTCGATTGTTGGGGGCCATCAAAGGTGGAGTCATTGGGTGGTCACGGATATTTTGTGTCATTCATAGATGACTATTCAAGAAAGACTTTGGTGGTGATGATGAAACACAAAAGTGAGGCATTCAAGAGCTTCATGCAATGGATGGCTCTACCTGAAAATCAGTTGGGGAAAAAGATCAAGCGGCTTCGTACAGATAATGGTCTAGAATTCTGCCGGAATGAGTTTGATGAGTTGTGCAGAAATGAGGGTATTTCCAGACATCATACAGTCATGAATACTCCTCAACAAAATGGTGTAGCTGAAAGAATGAATCAAACTCTTCTGGAGAGAGCAAAATGCATGCTCTCTCATGCTGGTTTGTCAAGAAGATTTGGGGCGAAAAGTTTGTAAGAAAAGATTGTTACTTAATCAACATGAGTCCTCACACGGGGATCGGTTTCAAGACACCAGTTGAAATGTGGTCAGGAAAGCCTGTCGATTACTCAGTTCTAAGAGTATTGGGAAGCACGGTTTATTACTTAGTTCTAAGGAAACTGGAACCAAGGGCCAAGAAATGAGTGTTTGTGGGGTATGGTGATGGAGTGAAAGGTTATAGGATCTAGTTGTTGGAAATAATATTTGTGTTTTGATGATGATTCGTCACGTATTTAGAAAGTTCACTTATAACCCATGATGATGAAGTCATAACTAACTATTATAGTGCATAATGAAAGAAGAAGCAAGAAATAGTCTAGAAAAGTGTATAGGTTCTATCTAGAGTACGAACTCGTATAGGTTGTTTCACACAAGCATTGTAATAGATAGAAACTAGGCAAACGGTGAGTCACGGCAAGCAACCGACTATACATCGAGAAGTGATGAACTAATGGATCACACTCGGTTATGAAAGAAGCGAAGAAGATAAGTTCGGCGAGGGACATAGACTCGTTGGCTTGTCTTGAAGGCGAAGAAGCGAGGGACACAGACTCGGTTACTAAAGGCGAAAGGCGAGGGACACGGACTGCATTGCGAAGACTTAAGGCGAGGTAGAAAACTCGGTTAGAAGCAGATTAAGTCGTGACTATAAGTCGGGGATCGAGCAAGTCGTGGTGACCGAAAGGCGAACTATAGATCATGTAAAGTGAATAATCTTAAGGACAAGATTATCGGTTACCGGGGAAAAGAAGAAGCGAATGGTGTACTCGACTTAGTCAAGCGAAGTCGGATGACAAGTATACAAGGTACTCGAGTTTTGAATAAGATTAGAAAAGCGAGTTAAGGCCTTGTTGAATTTGAAATAACAAGACGACAAAAGGTCGTACATATGAACGTTGGCTAAATGACAAATGTAACGGCTATAAGATTTATTTGACTGTTACATCACCCCTATAAATACACAGAGGAACGTTTGAAAGAAATATCTTGGACAAGCTTTAAAAGCACATATCTTTAATCCAGATCAAGAGGAGAGAGATCTAGATTCAGAAAATCAGATTCGATATCTAGAAAGAGGGAAGCCAACGTAATTGCCTTGAAGATTACAAGAAAGATCCAGTAACCCGTTAAGGGGGAAGAAGGCATCTTGGAGCTACAACGCCATATCAAGAAGAATCAGACAGCTCACTGAATTAATCTTTTGATTAATTCTAAACGTAACCTTTGTGTGAAAAAGGGTTGGCTGTGCATAGTTTGAGGAGAGTAACTCCACCTTTCCTTATACGGTTGTAACTTGGTTGTCACAGCTGTTGGTGTAGTCTTCGGACTGTGTTTGTGTTAGTGGTGAGCTGGTGAAGGAGCAATTCCATCTCCGAAGGATCAGTGTGCAGTGTGAAGGGAGCAATCTCACCTTTCTTCATTATGTGTAGACAGTGAAACTAGGGTGTCGTGAAGGATTTGTCTTTAGGCTAGGATTTTGTAACGGTTATCTCAAGATTCTAGTGATACCTCCTACACCACGGGAGAAGGGGAGACGTACGGGATTACACCACCCGGAACTTCCATAAACAAACTCGTGTTGATTTACTTTATGAATTTATATTTGAAATTTGTGATTGCTTTATTTATTGCATTATCATTTCATCTCTTCACTCGGCAAACATCGGACAACGAGTCGGCTACGAAGCGATACATTGGAGCCTTAGATCTTTATTGACACACCTATTGGACAAAAGGCTTGATTTTATCCGCAAGTTAGTTCGGTTCTAGTGCTAGCTAAGCTAAATTAACTAACTCTATACAAGGTTAAAGGGTAGGAAGTAAAGGCGAAAGTGAGTCACATTGAATATCAGTTTGCTAGTTCAGTTTGAGTTTTAGAGTAACTCAGTTCCTGGGATACTTTATGTTTTTGGTGACAAGTTTATTCACCCCCCTCTAAACTTGTGTTAGCCTTTCCAAGGGACCAACACTAGTCATCAGCAGAGAACTGATTTATTCTCAGCGGAAATGTTGTTTTCAATGAGAATTCTATGATCAGCTCATCAGTGGGGAGGATTCTTTGGCGAAACCGAAATCTTTGAAACCGAGAAAAGCGACGATAAGGTGGAGCTTCGGATGAAGTCGGTGAGATGCAACACTCGGTGAACAAAGTCGTTTTCATCGATCAAGTTACAAAACTAGAAGCCGAATCCAAACCGATCGGTGAACATGGGTTAGGCGAGCGTCAAAGCGATATTGGTCGGCAAAGTATAGGCATCGGCGAGCTAGATGATCCAATGTTGGGATACCTCCCGAGAAGGTATGGATTTTAAGATTTGGTGGATATGCACTTCAAGTTGCGAGAAGAGGTGGATGGTTTTGAACCTTCTACTTACGGGGAAGCGATGACATGTTCGAGTCATCTCAATGGCTTGTTGCCATGGGAGATAAGATGGAGTCATTGCGAAGAATCAAACTTGGGATCTAGTTAAACATCCAGCCAATAGGAGAGTTGTAACATGCAAATGGATCTTCAAGAAAAACGAAGGAATGGCGAAATTTGAAGGACCCAAGTATAAGGTACGTTTGGTTGCTAAAGGGTTCAGTCAGAAAGAAGGGGTGGACTTTGATGAGATATTCTCACCAGTAGTGAGACATACTTCGATCAGAGTGTTACTAGCAACGGTGGCACAACAAGGCCTTGAACTTGAGCAGTTAGATGTGAAGACAGCTTTTCTACAAGGTGAGGTAGACAAAGAGATATATATGACTCAGCCAGAGGGATATCAAGTTCCTGGTAAAGAAGCATTTGTTTATAAGCTGAAGAAGTCCTTGTATGGATTGAAGCAGGCTCCTAGACAGTGGTATAAAAGGTTTGACAGTTACATGATCCAGTTGGGTTATAACAGAAGTCCTTATGATTGTTGTGTCTACAATAGTCAGCTAGAAGATGGATCATACATCTATCTTGTTTTGTATGTGGATGATATCTTTGATTTGCAAGATAGAAGTCGATATTCGAATCGAAAGGCCTTCTTAGTCTTTGAATTTGAAATGAAAGATTTGAGTGCAGCCAAGAAAATCTTGAGGATGGAGATCTGGAGAGATAGAAGTCAAAAGAAACTGTTTTTATCTTAACAGGGCTATATACAGAAGATTTTGGTCAAGTATGGTATGTCAGCTGCAAAGCCAATAGATACTCCTTTAGCATCAAATGTTCATTTGACAGTTTATGCTTCACAGTCAGCTGAGGAGAAGGAATATATGTCAAAAGTTCCCAATGCTAGTGCAGTTGGTAGTCTGATGTATGCCATGGTGTGCACTAGGCCTGATCTGGCTCATGCAGTCAGTGTTGTCAGCAGGTTTATGGCTCAACCTGGAAAGGAACACTGGAAAGCTGTGAAAAGAATGTTCAAGTACCTTAGAGGTACAACTGATGTTGGTCTCATTTATGGAGGTGATACTCGGATTTTGGTCACATGATACTGTGATGCTGATTAAGCAGGTGATGTGGACGAGTAGAAAATCAATATTTGGTTATGTTTTACATTGAGAATTCGGTTGTCGAAATTTGGAAAGCAACTTTGCAAACAACATTAGCTTTATCAACTGCGAGGCGAGTATATGGCTCTTATTGAAGAAGCCAATGAAGCAATATGGTTGAAGGGTCTAGTTAGTGATTTGAGGCTACATCGGGATCAAGTGAGATTTATTGTGACAATTTAAGTGCAATTTATCTAGCTAAGGATCATGTTCATCATGAGAGAACCAAGTATATTGATGTGAGATATCATTTTCTGAGAAATGAGAAGAGGGTTGTAATAAAGAAGAATAGCACCAAAGAAAATCCTGCTAATATGCTTACTAAACCAGTTCAACAAAGCAAGTTTCAGTTGTGTCTGGACTTGCTTAACATTCAAAGCTTATAATCAGTTTTCTGGAAACTCGGTTGAGGACAGATCAGCTGAATGGATTTTGTGGAGAAGTCTGGTGCATGTACATCCTGTCATTGACGAATGCATCTGGTACAAGTACATCTGAATTATGCAATCTGCTGACATTGAATGAGAGTTCAAGTCAAGGTGGAGATTTGTCAGTTTTGTGACTTGATCTCTAAAATTGGTGGAACTAATCTGAAAGCTGAAACAGAGTTTTGTGAAGTGAAACTGAGAAAACTGAGTTTTGGTAGAAAGCGAGTTTTAGTGGAAGGCGAGTTTTGGTGGAAACCGAGTTTCTTTGAGTTCTACGTACGAGTTTGTTGGTTACAAGGGAAAGTGAGTTTTTTGAAAAGTGAGTTTTCTAGAAAAGTGAGTTTGAGTGGGATCCACATCACGGGGAATTTATGACAATCCGACAGAGATCCTATGGCGGCTAGGGTTTAGGGATTTGTGTCTATAAATACCATCAATTGTAATCAATGCAAGGGTTTTTTTTTAGAGTTTGAAAATTCTTGTAACTTCTGTGCATAATAAAATATCTCATTTTCTGCCCGTTGATTAGTCGGCACAATGCCGGATACTACGTTAAATCACCGTGTTCTTTTTGTTTATGTGTTTTAACAATTTCCACCTTATTTTTCTGTTAGATTACATCTGTTTTATTTTTTTAAACTACAATTTTCCCGTCTATGTTTCAACATTAACAATCAAGATAAAAGGAAATTGATTCGAAAAACAATGGGAAAGACGTGTGAAGAAAAACGTGGAGATGGGATTAAGTGAATGAACATGGGATTTGGACCAAAGATGCAAGACTCGGGTAGAAATGACTTTTGTTTGGTTGTTGTTGTTGGTATTTTTTTTCCCCACTTAAAGAATCAGGGGATGCATGAACATACACAAACTTGTACGAACACAATAAAAGATATTATGGATTTTGCTGAATAGATGAAAAAAAACCTACTCATGACTGACGCAATCCCAAAATCATCTGGCACAGGGTCGGCTTTACATATACAATTTACATATACAATTGGGGTGCGACCGACCCTCTAAAATAAAAATATTATGTATAAAGCGTAGAGAATTTTTTTTATAAAACACACACACACACACACACACACACACACACACACACACACACACATATATATATATATATATATATATATATATATATATATATATATATATATATATTAAAGAAAAATAAATAGTCATTGAGGAAAATAGGTATGAGGGGGCAGTGTGGGTATGTTAAAAAGACGGATTTGCCCTTAAGGCGGAACTTGGTATTTTGTCTTGCCATGGCAAACTTCTCTCTCTACTATGCTTTGCTGGGTGAATGGGTGAGTAAGTCACCTTCAGGGATTTGGGTGAGTTGGGTGAGTAGATGTGTGATTGTGAACCACACGATCCCTTCCTTTTATAATCGTGTGTCGGCCCGTTTCTCCAGAAAAACCATATAATATTACTGGTTTTGCCAAGTTGCCAACAGCTGTGACCCACCCACGTGGCTATAGTAATTGACAGAGGCATATAATGACAATTGAGTCTGGCATCTTCCAAACGTCATCATCACTTTTTACCGTTGTACAATAGTAAAAAGAAAAGTCATCATCACCTTTTCTTGTTGTACAATAGTAAAAGGAATATATCGCCAATTAAGTCGGCATCTTTCAATTTTCAAACGCCATCATCATAGGTATTGTTCATAAAGCAACTTTTACGTAGCTTATTCCTTTTGAAGGAAGTAACATGTGTATTTTGTCGATCCATTGTAAATTTATGTATTTTCTGAGAAAAGCATTTACAATACAATAGGGATTGGTTTAGCCGAATCGGTGTCGGGTGATTACGAGACCGACCGCACGGATATCAAATCGGATCGAGAGTTGAGTACGTTAAATTAAATTACCCTAGATTTATTGACAGGGCATTTAACAGGATGAAGAATATGTCAGTGATGATCGACAGTTGTCTGTTGATGTACAGACCTCAATGTCCAATGAATTCCGAAGGTTGTGTGAGGGTTAGGGTTTACGACAACCGTCTTTGCGAGCCTGATTGTAAACGGGCAAAGCGGAGTTTGTATTCCCGAGTATCTTGTTGTTTGAACCGACCTTTTTTGGCAATGCTTATGCTAGTTTGAATGACAAGGAATGTCCTTGGTCCATTACTTATGTATTGGAAAATTCTAATATTAAGGTCGATGTCAATTACGCAAGATGAAAGCATTTACGAAACTCTCCTTTGTCGGGAGGCCTAATGAATTACCTTTTAGAGGTCCCGTAATTGACATCCATTCTAAATTATTTAGTAAGGAGAATGTTGATGTTTGGCACTGTGGTTACAAGAAGCCCACATTGAGTCATTGTCTCAGTGGTCGGATAGGTAATATTGAAAAGCCCAAAGCTATCTCATGTGGGCCTGGAGATGCTTTCTCAGATAGGAGATCATCCTTTAATCAATTGGGCCGGCCCAATTTGTGTGATTTTGACAGTAAACCCTCAGAAGCAATACGATCAATAAAGAACAGTGATGGATCGGGCAATATCGATGGGCCTGTGAAGTGTACATTGGAAGTTTGCAAGAAGAGTGATCTGGAAGCAGAGAAAAATAAAATAAAATTTGGTGTTGCGTGTACCGCAAGTAATCATTGTTAATAAGTATACTTTCTTTGATTGTTTAGTCTTTGAGTTATTGCATGGAAGAAATATGTGTAAGTTATAATTATTGGATTTTAATCTGTTTATTTGCAATAGTTTTTAATTTAATAACTGTTTTAAATGGGTTCACGTATATTCGATGTGGGCGAATATCCTATGAGTTGGGAAGGATTAAGAGCGATGTGCGTAGATCATTGGATTTCATCACGATTGGCACACTTAAAGGCTGTCAAGAGACGGGGGTGAAATTTGTTTGTCACGGCCCTTTGTTCATGGAACAGAGGAATCCGTATCTGTTAATGCAAAGGTTGGCTAACTTTCGTGCTATTAATAGCAGATTTAGCAAAAGGGAAGGCTCAGTATTGGGTTAAGAAGCAGAAAGAAGAGGTAGATGTTAAGAGCCTCTTCAATGTCAACTACCAACAAAAAGATATGGGATTATCTAGCTGCGAAACGGAAGTTGTCTTAGCAAGTGTAAGCAGGAATCTGTTTGGAACAGTACCTAGGAATTACTTCAGGTCGACCATTAGGACGCCTGTTTTACCGTATAAGAAAAAACATTTTATAGACAGAAAAGGTTTTCTGAGAAGAGGTTAAAAACAATTCATGACAAGTTAACAATTGATAACGCAGGTGAATGTAAATTATTGAACATTATCAGTCAAGGTTCGAGTTTTGACCAAAGTGTTGGGCATGATGTTAATTTATATGCAATTAACATTAAGGGAAAGGTGTTTCTTCAAGTGTGCAAAGCATTAACAGGGCTCATGTTAAATGGTTTTTAATTGTTGATAAACTTCATCAGAATCTTTGAAGTTGCAGGATGTCTTTGATATTTACGATGATGAACCGTGTACTGCAATGATTAAGGAAGATATGACAGACAGATTCAGGGTTTTAAGGAGGGGTTCATACTGGCTTACAATGAAAGGATCAACTTCTGCTGGTCAGAAAGAACATGTTGTTAAAGAATATTGTAATAAGAACATTCTTGTTAAATTTGAAGGTGCAACCACTGGTAGCATTGACAATATTCATGAGAATGCATTGTATTTATGTGCCGCCCGTTCAGTTAAAGAAACATTAGCTGCAATGACAGTATCAGTTAGAATGTATTTCAATACATGATTAATAAAATGGTTCTTTTATTTCCAAATGTATTACATTTCCTTCGGCCCAGTCAGATAATCCTCTATCACTGTGGATAGCAGTTTTGTAACTCGATCCGGGTTACATAATACAATACAAGGTATCCCTCCCGGTACTCGTTTTTTCTTCATGTACTTTTCATTTACGGTGAAGTCTTTTCGAGCACCTAACAATTCCTTTTTATAAGAAAATTATTAAAAAGGGATATCATCTATATTATTATAAAGGGCATGAACATCATATGAAGAAAAATCTATACTACCACAAAAATAATTGTGTCGGCCCAAACTTCTATCCCAAGCTGTTTTCCCAGTTCTTATTGGGCCTTCAATTATCATCGATAGGGGGCAGTCTGGTTTGTTCTCCGGGTCCTGTAATGGGGGGAGATGAACGATCAGTGTGTAATATGTCCAATGTGTTATGGTATCGTTCGCTAACATCTATATTCGTTAATTCATGGGCCCATATTACATCTTCCATATCCATGGCCCGGCCCAATGACATTATTATGTTTTAGAAACTAACCAAGAACTAATTTTGGTCTACCCAGTCTTTAAGTTCTTGGGTGACATTCACAAAATTAGTCCATCTGGGCTGATACTCACGTTGAATGACTGGCAATCTGGAATTTGCAGCGTATTCCAGATTTCTGAGTTGGGTTGCCCAAGTGTATGGTTGCTCGAAGAAACACCTTTCTCTTAATGTTAATCTCATATAAATTAACATCATGCCCAACCCTTTGGTCAGAACTCGAACTTTGGCTGATAATGTTCAACAATTTACATTCACCTGCGTTATCAGTTGTTAACTTGTCATGAATTGTTTTTAACCTCTTCTTAGAAAACCTTTTCTGTCTATAAAATGTTTTTTTCTTATACGGTAAAACAGGCCTCTTAATGGTTGACCTGAAGTAATTCCTAGGTATTGTTCCAAACCGATTCCTGCTTACACTTGCATAAGACAACTTCCGTTTCGCAGCTAGATACTCCCGCATCTTTTTGTTGGTAGTTGACATTGCAGAGGCTCTTAACATCTACCTCTGCTTTCTGCTTCTTAACCCATTACTTAGCCTTCCCTCTGCTAAATCTGTGATTATTAGCACAAAATTTAGCCAACCTTTGCATTAATCGATACGGATCCCTCTCGTTCCATGAACAAAGGGTCTGTGACAAACAAATTTCACCCCGTCTCTTGACGGGGCTTTAAGTGTGCCAATTGTGATGAAATCTAATGATCTACACACTTAATCCTTCCCAACTCATGGGATATTCGCCCACATCGAATATACGTGAACCCATTTAAAACAGTTATTATATTAAAAACCGTTGTAAATAAACAATAATTATAACTTACATAGAAACCGTTGTAAATAAACAATAATAATTATAGCAATAACTCAAAGACTAAACAGTCAAAGAAAGTATACTTATTAACAATGATTACTTGCGGTACATGCAACACCAAATTTTATTGTATTTTTCTCTGCTTCCAGATCACTCTTCTTGCAAACTTCCAATGTACACTTCACAGGCCCATCGCTATTGCCCGATCCATCACTGTTCTTTATTGATCGTATTGCTTCTGAGGGTTTACTGCCTAAATCACACAAACTGGGCCGGCCCAATTGAGTAAAGGATGATCTCCTATCTGAGAAAGCATCTCCAGGCCCAAATGAGATAGCTTTGGGATTTTCAATAATACCATCCGACCACTGAGACAATGGCTCATTGTGGGCTTCTTGTAACCACAGTGCCAAACATCAACATTATCCTTACTAAATAATTTAGAATGGATGTCAATTACAGGACCTCTAAAAGGTAATTCATTAGGCCTCCTGACAGTGGAGAGTTTCAGAAATGCTTTCATCTTGCAGTAATTGACATCAACCTTAATATTAGAATTTTCCAATACATAAGTAATGGACCAAGGACATTCCTTGTCATTCAAACTAGCATAAGCATTGCCAAAAAAGGTCGGTTCAAACAACAAGATACTGGGAATACAAACTCCGCCTGTTTACAATCAGGCTTGCAAAGACGGTTGTCGTAAACCCTAACCCTCACACAACCTTCAGAATTCATTAGACATTGGGGTCTGTACATCAACAGAAAACTGTCGATCATCACTGACATATTCTTCATCTTGTTAAAGGCCATGATGTTAATTTATATGCAATTAACATTAAGGCAAATGTGTTTCTTCAATTGTGTGAAGCATTAACAGGGCTTCATGTTATATGGTTTTTAATTGTTGATAAACTTCATCAGAATCTTTGAAGTTGCATGATGTCTTTGATATTTACGATGATGAACCGTGTACTGCAATGATTAAGGATGATATGACAGACAGATTCAGGGTTTTAAGGAGGGGTTCATACCGGCTTACAATGAAAGGATCAACTTCTGCTGGTCAGAAAGAGCATGTTGTTAAAGAATATTGTAAGAAGAACATTCTTGTTAAATTTGGAGGTGCATCCACTGGTAGCATTGACAATATTCATGAGAATGCATTGTATTTATGTGCTGCCAGTTCAGTTAAAGTAACATTAGATGTAATGACAGTATCAGTTTGAATGTATTTCAATACATGATTAATAAAATGGTTCTTTTATTTCCAAATGTATTACATTTCCTTCGGCAAAGTCAGATAATCCGCTATCTCTGTGGATAGCAGTTTTGTAACTCTGATCTGGGTTACATAATACAATACAAGGTATCCCTCCTGGTACTCGTTTTTTCTTCATGTACTTTTCATTTAAAGTGAAGTCTTTCTGAGCACCTAAAAATTCCTTTTTATAAGATAAGTATTGAAATGGGATATCATCTATAATATTATAAAGGGCATAAACATCATATGAAGAAAAATCTATACTACACAAAAATAATTGTGTCGGCCCAAACTTTTAGCCCAAGCTGTTTTCCCAGTTCTTGTTGGGCCTTCAATTATCATCGATAGGGGGCGGTCTGGTTTGTTCTCCGGGTCCTGCAATGGAGGGAGATGAACGATCGGTGTGTAATATGTCCAATGTGTGATGGTATCGTTCGCTAACATCTATATTCGTTAATTCATGGGCCCATATTACATCTTCCATATCAATGGGCCGGCCCAATGACATTATTAAGTTTTGGAAACTTACCAAGAACAAATTTTGGTCTACCCAGTCTTTAAGTTCTTGGGGGACATTCACAAAATTAGTCTATCTGGGCTGATACTCAGGTTGAATGACTGGCCATCTGGAATTTGCAGCGTATTCCAGATTTCTGAGTTGGGTTGCCCAAGTGTATGGTTGCTCAGTGCATACTCTAGAAAGGAAAACATCCTTTCTTGTTGATTCGTTCAATATGGCTGTCCATATTGCGTCTCTGGATTTCTTTGGACTCTTTCTAGATGCATTGAGCACTCCTCGTTCTTCAAATTTCCCCCCTTTGGCAATGTAATTTGCCACATCTAAATCCCTCTTTGGTTTTTCGCAGTTGGGATGATATATGGCTGATCTGTTGGGATCAGTTATGTCAAAAAAATAGGGATTTGTTGTGTCCATTGTTTTTTCAACCTGCACCAGGCAATGCAAGTGTGGTTCACTGTCTAGGTGATTTTCTGTACACACTCGTGCATATGAAATATTATTTTCTTTAAGTAAAGAAAATAAATAGTCAATGAGGAAAATATGTATGAGGGGGCTGTGTGGGTATGTTAAAATGACGGATTTGCCCTTAAGGCGGAACTTGGTATTTTGTCTTGCCATGGCAAACTTCTATCTCTACTATGTTTTGTTGGAGAAATGGGCCGACACACGATTATATATATTGTCAATGGTACCAGTGGTTGCCCCTTTAAATTTAACAAGAATGTTCTTATTACAATATTCTTTAACAACATGTTCTTTCTGACCAGCAGAAGTTGATCCTTTCATTGTAAGCCACTATGAACCCCTCCTTAAAACCCTGAATCTGTCTGTCATATCTTCCTTAATCATTGCAGTACACGGTTCATCAACGTAAATATCAAAGACATCCTGCAACTTCAAAGATTCTGATGAAGTAGCTTTAGGTTTTTTTATCAACAATTAAAAACCATATAACATGAAGCCCCGTTAATGCTTCTCACACTTGAAGAAACACCTTTCCCTTAATGTTAATTGCATATAAATTAACATCATACCCAGCCACTTTGGTCGAACTCGAACCTTGACTCGATAATGTTCAACAATTTACATTCACCTTTCGTTTACAATCGGGCTCTCAAGGACGGTTGTTGTAAACCCTAACCCTCACACAACCTTTGGAATTCCTTGGACATTGAGGTCTGTATATCAATAGACAACTGTCGATCATCACTAACATATTCTTCATCTTGTTAAATGCCCTGTCAATAAAACTCGGGTAATTTAATTTAACAGACTCATCTATTGATCCAGATTTGATATCCGTTCTGTCAGTCTCGTAATCACCCGACACCGATTTGGCTAAACCAATCTCCATTGTATTGTAATTTCTTTTCTCAGAATATACACAAATTTACAATGGATTTGACAAAATACACCTGTTACTTCCTTCAAAAGAAATGTGCTACAGTAAAAGTTGCTTTATGAACAATACCTATGATGATGGTGTTTGAAATTTGAAAGATGCCAGACTTAATTGACGATATATTCCTTTTACTATTGTACAACAGTAAAAGATGATGATGACTTTTCTTTTCACTATTGTACAACAGTAAAAAGTGATGATGACGTTTGAAAGATGCCAGACTCAATTGTCATTGTATGCCTCTGTCAATTACTATAGCTATGTGGGTGGGTCACAGCAGTCGCCCACTTGGCAAAACCAGTAATATTATATGGTTTTGTTGGAGAAACGGGCCGACACACGATTATAAAAGGAAGGGATCGTCTGGTTCACAATCACACATCTACTCACCCAACTCACCCAAATCCCTGAAGGTGACTTACTCACCCATTCACCCAGCGAAACGTAGTAGAGATAGAATTTTGCCATGGCAAGACTAAATACCAAGTTCCGCCTTAAGGGCAAATCCGTGTTTTTAACATACCCACACTGCCCCCTCATACCTATTTTCCTCATTGACTATTTATTTTCTTTACTTAAAGAAAATAATATTTCATATGCACGAGTGTGTACAGAAAATCACCTAGACGGTGAACCACACTTGCATTGCCTGGTGCAGGTTGAAAAAACACTGGACACAACAAATCCCCATTTTTTTTGACATAACTGATCCCAACAGATCAGCCATATATCATCCCAACTGTCAAAAACCAATGATGGATTTAGATGTGGAAAATTACATTGCCAAAGGGGGAAATTTGAAGAATGATGAGTGCTCAATGCATCTAGAAAGAGTCCAAAAAAATCCGGAGATGCAATATGGACAACCATATTGAACGAATCAACAAGCAAGGATGATTTCCTTTCTAGAGTATGCACTGAGCAACCATACACTTGGGCAACCCAACTCAGAAATCTGGAATACGCTGCAAATTCCAGATGGCCAGTCATTCAACCTGAGTATCAGCCCAGATGGACTAATTTTGTGAATGTCCCCCAAGAACTTAAAGACTGGCCGGCCTATTGATATGGAAGATGTAATATGGGCCCCTGAATTAACGAATATAGATGTTAGCGAACGATGCCATAACACATTGGACATATTACACACTGATCGTTCACCTCCCTCCATTGCAGGACCCGAAGAACAAACCAGACCGCCCCTATCGATGATAATTGAAGGCCCAACAAGAACTGGGAAAACAGCTTGGGCTAGAAGTTTTGGCCGACACAATTATTTTTGTGTAGTATAGATTTTTCTTCATATGATGTTCATGCCCTTTATAATATTATAGATGATATCCCATTTCAATACTTTTCTTATAAAAAGGAATTGTTAGCTGCTCAGAAAGACTTCACTGTAAATGAAGAAAAAACGAGTACCAGGAGGGATACCTTGTATTGTATTATGTAACCCAGATCAGAGTTACAAAACTGCTATCCACAGAGATAGCGGATTATCTGATGGGCCGAAGGAAATGTAATACATTTGGAAATAAAAGAACAATTTTATTAATCATGTATTGAAATACATTCTAACTGATACTGTCATTATAGCTAATGTTTCTTTAACTGAACTGGCAGCACATAAATAGAATGCATTCTCATGAATATTGTCAATGGTACCAGTGGTTGCACCTCCAAATTTAAGAAGAATGGTCTTATTACAATATTCTTTAACAACATGTTCTTTCGACCGGCGAAGTTGATCCTTTCATTGTAAGCCGGTATGAACCCATCCTAAAAACCACGAATACGTCTTCGTCATATCTTCCTTAATCATTGCAGTACACCGTTCATCATCGTAAATATCATAGACATCCTTCAACTTCAAAGATTCTGATGAAGTAGCTTTAGGTTTTTTTTCAACAATTAAAAACCATATAACATGAAGCCCTGTTAATGCTTCGCACACTTGACCTTTCCTTTATGTTAATTGAATATAAATTAACATCTTGCCCAATCCTTTGGTCAGAACTCGAACCTTGACTGATAATGTCCAACAATTTACATTCACCTGCGTTATCAATTGTTAACTTGTCATGAAATGTTTTTAACCTCTTCTCAGAAAACTTTTTCTGTTTATAAAATGTTTTTTTCTTATACGGTAAAACATGCCTCCTAATGGTCGACCTGAAGTAATTCTTAGGTACTGTTCCAAACAGATTCCTGCTTACACGTGCATAAGACACTTCTGTTTCACAGCTAGATAATCCCGCATCTTTTGTTGGTAGTTGACATTGCAGAGGCTCTTAACATCTACCACAGCTTTCTACTTCTTAACCTAATACTTAGCCTTCCTTCTACTAAATTTGCGATTAATAGCGTGAAATTTAGCCAACCTTTTCATTAACATATACGGATCCCAGTGATGATCGACAATTGTCTGTTGATGTACAGACCTCAATGTCCACTGAATTCCGAAGGTTGTGTGAGGGTTAGGGTTTACGACAACCATCTTTATGAGCCCGATTGTAAACAGGCGGAGTTTGTATTCCCAGTATCTTGTTGTTTGAACTGACCTTTTTTGGCAATGCGTATGCTAGTTTGAATGACAAGGAATGTCCTTGGTCCATTACTTATGTATTGGAAAATTCTAATATTAAGGTTGATGTCAATTAGTGCAAGATGAAAGCATTTCCTAAACTCTCCACTGTCAGGAGGCCTAATGAATTACCTTTTAGAGGTCCTGTAATTGACATCCGTTCTAAATTATTTAGTAAGGAGAATGTTGATGTTTGGCACTGTGGTTACAAGAAGCCCACATGAGATAGCTTTAGGCTTTTCAATATTACATATCCGACCACTGAGACAACGGCTCAATGTTGAATGACTGGCCATCTGGAATTTGCAGCGTATTCCAGATTTCTGAGTTGGGTTGCCCAAGTGTATAGTTGCTCAGTGTATACTCTAGAAAAGGAAATCATCCTTGCTTGTTGATTCGTTCAATATGGCTGTCCATATTGCGTCTCTGGATTTTTTTGGACTCTTTCTAGATGCGTTGAGCACTCCTCGTTCTTCAAATTTCCCCCTTTGGCAATGTAATTTGCCACATCTAAATCCCTCCTTGGTTTTTGGCAGTTGGGATGATATATGGCTGATCTGTTGGGACCAGTCATGTCCAAAAAATGGGGATTTGTTATGTCCGGTGTTATTTCAACCTACACCAGGCAATGCAAGTGTGGTTCACCGTCTAGGTGTTTTTTTGAACACACTCGTGCATATGAAATATTATTTTCTTTAAGTAAAGAAAATAAATAGTCAATGAGGAAAAAATGTATGAGGGGGCAGTGTGGGTATGTTAAAAAGATGGATATGCCCTTAAGGCGGAACTTGGTATTTTGTCTTGCCATGACAAACTTCCATCTTTACTATGTTTTGCTGGAGAAACGGGCCGAGACACGATTATAAAAGGAAGGGATCGTGTGGTTCACAATCTCACACACACACACACACACACACACACACACACACATATATATATATATATATATATATATATATATATATATATATATATATATATATATATATATATATATATGTGTGTGTGTGTGTGTGTGTGTGTGTGTGTGTGTGTGATATTGACCCCCTTATTTTTATGCGTTGACCCCGTATTTTTATCTATTTCCATATAATTACATGTATAGAGTTGAATATCCAAATATATATGTGATACGAAAAAAATTTGACAAATTTCTGACCACCATATCGAAATCTATGCAGCCGCCCTTGTCTGGCCGCCCTTGTCTGGCCGACCTTGTCTGTGCATATGAAGGATGTACAACACATGAATTTTTTTTCAAGAAATTGGATTATTTTGGACACTATGACACAATTAACATGAAACTCAGTCAACTCGAGACACTAGATTTATTTGGAAGATGAGGAAAAAAAATCTTTTACGATGGGCGGAAGAGGATCGGGCGAGGGTTCAACATTGTCAAGGCACTCGAATCTCCGCCTCAAGCTCGGATACCATAAAAAAAAACCGAATACACAGCCGGAAGACTCTGAAACTGTTTTTATTGAATTGATCATTGATGATACAATACTTCTCCATTATATAAGAGAGAAAGATGATAACAACCTAATTCAAAATAAATAATCTTAATGAATGACCCAAAATCTAAAATTTTCCAGATGCATTCAACCACAGCCCTGGACCGGATGGTATGTCTCCTAGTTTTTTAAAAAGTGGCTTCCATATTATAAAAGCTGATTTAGTTAGAGATCTCAATAACTCTATTCGAGAAGGGAGGTTTCCGAAAGAATTGAATCACACTTGCATTGCCCTCATACCTAAAATTGAACAACCTTCTGAGGCCGCTCACTTTCGGCCAATAGCCTTTGCAATGTAATTTATAAAGTGATTTCGAAGGTCATTGCCAATAGACTAAAAATGGTCCTGCCTCATTGCATTTGTGAGAGTCAAAATGCTTTTGTCCCAAATCGGCAGCTCATAGATAGCTATATTATTACCCACGAGTCCATCCACTACATGTTAAAAAAAAGGGGCAAGGATGCTTATATGACTATGAAACTTGACATTTCTAAAGCTTTTGACAAAATTGAATGGCTTACTTGTTTTCTATTTTGAGAAAGTTGGGCTTTAGCGACAGATGGGTGTCTTTAATCAAGGAGTGTGTGACCACAACTTCCTTCTCCTTTATAATTAACAACAATAGACGGGGCTTCTTAAACCTAGAAAGGGCATCGGCAGGGGATCCTTTGTCCCCGTACCTCTATATTTTGTGTGCCCAGGTGCTTAGCCATTTGTTGGGAAAGGCGAATAAGGATAGTTCTATGAGGGGAGTGAGAATTCCTAAAAAGAGCCCTTGTATCAACCATCTATTTTCGCAGATGATTCTTTGTTGCTTACAAAGCGATTGTGTCTGGACAAAATGCAAAATATTCTTAATATGAAAGTTTCAGGTCAGTCCATTAATATGCAAAAATCATTTGTTTTCTTTCGTAAAAATGCGTTAGTGCAATGAAAATCTGAGATTCTCTCTATTCTTAATGGTCTTGTTGAGGTCCACCACTCCAAACATTTGGGGCTCCCCGTAGTCATTGGTCGGTCTGAAAATCAAAGATTTTCTTCTATCTTGGATAAAACAAAAAGCAAGTTGAATGGGTGGAAATGCAAGCTTTTAAGTCAGGGGGTAAATCTATTTTGTTGTCACTATGTCTTGTGTCAAGCTTCCAATGAGTCTCGATGACAAACTCCATGGTTTAATGGCTAACTTCTGGTGGAAAAATTCAATTAAGGATTTTGCTGGGCATCATTGGGTAAGTTGGGATCATATTTGCATGCCTAAAGGTAGATGAGCTCTTGGATTTCGTAATCTAGAGGCCACAAATACTGTGGCGCTAGCTAAAACTCTTTGGAAGATTCACTCTAATCCCGATCTTCTTGTGTCTAGAGTTCTGAGAGGAAGATACTTCAACAACTCCTCTGTCTTTGATTGTAAGTCCCTTCTAGTGCTTCTTTCATTTGGAAGAGTTTCATGCATGCTCAGTCATTTTTGAAGGCTAGCACTTGCTTTTCTGTCAGGGATGGATAGTCGATAAAATTCAGAACGACCCTTGGATCTTTGATAACCCTTCTTTTAAGCCTATCACGTCGGCTCCTGCCTATAAGTGAGACACCTTGGTTAGTGATTTGTTGACTAAAAAAGCTTGGGACCCAGATAAACACTTTAAGAATTTTTGGCAGGTGGATATTCGACAAATCGAAAAAATCCCTGTTAGTGTTAGTGGTGTACTGGATAAAAGATTTTGTGCTTTCTCTAAGAATGGGACTTTGTTTCGAAATTTGTTAAAGTGTCCCACATTGGGAACTTGGGGTTGTATCACCCAACATATTAAGAGATGGACTTCCCTCATCTCACAACCTAGGTTTTAGGGATGAGGCCCCTCATCTTATATGAGTTTGGGCATATATTTCTACATGGTATCAGAGCGGAAGGGTTTGGGTTCAAATCCCGCTGCAAATATTATTTTCCCCCATTTATAATTTGCAAGTGTTGGGATGGCCTTGTTTGCTCAGGCTTGTTATGTGCCTAGTTGGCATAGCCTTGATATGGGTCCACACACTTGATGGGGCATGTTAAAGTGTTTAAGGAAATATAGTAGCACCTTTACTACAACCAATTGGTTTTACAAGTGCTGGGCTATTTGTTGGCCTTATTGTGCTCTTGTATGCTTTGTGTGCCATGTGGCCCAGTCTCTTTATAGGCCCATACTTAAGGGGGCGTGTTAAAGTTGTCCCACATTGGGCACTTGCTATTGTATCACCCACCATATTAAGAGATGGACTTACCTCACCTCATAACCTAGGTTTTGAGGATGAGGCCCTACTCATATGTGGGCTTGGGCCTAGATTTTCTACATGGTTATTAGGCAAGTGTTGGGCCTCTTGTTGGCCTTAAGAGTGCCCTTTATAGGCCCACACTTGAGGGGGCGTGTTAAAGTATCCACATTGGGAACTTGTGGTTTTATCACCCACCATATTAAGAGATGGACTTCTCTCACCTCACAATCTAGGTATTGGGGATGAGGCCCCTCCTCTTATATGGGTTTGGACTTAGATTTCTACAAAATCTGCTTATGATCATTTCTTGCACAACTTTAAAACCCCTTGTAGGGATTCGTCTAGCACCTCTTTGAATAAAAAATTCTTGAAACTCATTTGGGCACTTTCTCTCCTGGCTAAATGAAAATACTTTTTGTGGAAATGTCTGAAAAATGTCCTTCCAGTTTCAATGTTGTTGCATAGGCGATTTGGTAAGGATATATCCTTCCGTGCGGCTTGTGGTGAGGAGGTTGACACTATTGATATCCATTGCCCGTTCGCTAAAAATGATTGGAAGGTTATCATGGTGCATTGGGAGGCTTTTCAAAATGATGGGGCAACGGTCTTTTCTTGGTGGGATAGCATTACTGCAGCTCCTAATATGGATAGAGTTATCCTCAGTTTTTGGTGAATTTGGAAGGCGAGATGTAAAAGAATTTTTGAAAATGTCTTTTGGTCTTTTTTGATACTGCTTCCTTTGGTTGTGAGATGAATAATGATTTTTTACAGGCATCTTCTATGGAGAGGACCACCTCGGATAATTTTCATCCCTCTCCTGATTTGCAGCACAATGCCCCTCATACTGTAGCATATAGGGTATTTGTTGATGCAGCCTGGAAATCGGATTCTTGTCTTGCAGGCTACGGAGCAGCGCTTTTTGGTTCTGAAAACATGGTTTTGGAAGCTTGGGCATCGCCGAGGTGTAGTAGCAGCTTGGCTCTTGCTACGGAGGCAAGCGCAATGAGATGGTGTTTATGACGGTGCCTTGCTTTAGATGTAAAAAATCTAGTTTTTATACGGATAGTTTATCTCTTGTAAATTATTGTAATAACTTAGTTCCCCCCCTTCACTAGAATGTAGAACCAATATGGAGGACATTCAAACGCTTCAGCGTGGTTTTGATTGTTGTACCATTTTGCACATTGAAAGGGAAAGTAACAAGCTCACACATGAGCTTGCTGCCTTCTCTTTCAAGTCAGATGTCGGAGGTTTTTTGGAAAGGTTGTATGACGATCTCGCTTTGTACTAGTTAAAATTAATGAATGCTTTCGTTTGTTGGGGAAAAAACCCTAAAATATTTATTTAAATAAAAATAAAGATAAATATAATTTATTATTATTATTATTTTTAAACCTTTGTATTTTATTAATTTTAGGAAATATGAGAAAAATACAAGGGTTTTGGGCCACTCCTGGCCTCCTCCAATAAAAATGATTCCTCAATGCATATCCCCCGTCTCCTTAAAACCCTAGTCCAAAAAACCCAATGTGTGGAAAGCACATATGATAAATGACTTTTCTATTATTATATATTTGTTCGTCTAATGATCGCGTGCAAAGCATTTACTAGCAATAGGACTAGGTCTATCGTAGTAGAGTACTGGCGAGTCAATGTCGATCCCACAGAGACTCGTAAGAACGCAGACTATCGAGATTGAGCTTGTTACAAATAAGGTGTACGGCCAACTAAAATATAGACAGAAGTAAAATTGGTGCCACAAACTAACAAGGTTACGCTAGTTCACACGGATGTAATAAGAGTTTCTAAGGTATTTGTCTAATTATGAGTGATTAGTTATTCCCCCCACACATGCAATAGTCCTCACTATTGGTGAATATTAATTCGTTATCCGCTACGGGTACAACTCCTAACCCTATCTACTCCGACCATGGTAGTAGACAATCTATATGCAAGCTACCCTCCTTAATTGGTCCGTAATAGCCCATACGCATAAAGAACTAGAGTTTCCAGTATTGAGTGTTAACCCATACCGCTAACCCGCATAGTCAGCTATCGACATTGATTAGCACGTTCCTGGGCTCCATCAAGACAATGTCCAAACTTACACTTCACTATCACTACTTCATGCTAATTTACGAAGACATGCAAATAGTTGATCAGGATACTACCATGTAAATTAAATCTGTTGATCAACGTAGCTGGTGCCGATTATCATGAATTAGTAATTTACTAGGTATTCAGATCTAGCGATATAGACCGTCGCAGATCTGAAGAATGCAACCACTATTTCATGATTTCTTCACCAATGAATTAGATCTATACATACATGAGGTAAAATAAACTAACTACTATATAATTAAACTAAATAAACAATTAGCACATACTAGTCAAATAAAACAATGACAGATCTACATCTCGGAAAAGACAGAAATTCATACCCTCGAAAATCATACCCTAGGCGGCGACTCCGTCGTCTCCCTGACCAGAACTCATAAAATTATTAAAATGAAGAACAAATAACTTTTATTACATAATTATGTCCACAATGAGCGGTTGAATGTCCAATTTAAACATTCTATCTTCTTCTGGTGCAGATGCACCAGCCTCATCTTCAGTGGAAACCTCTTTCCTTCCTCCTCTTCGTCCCTTTCTTGTTCTTCTTTCTCCTCCTCTTGTCTCTTTTCTTTCTCTTCATTGTTTTCTTCTTCTTCTTCCATTTCTTCTTTTCTTTTCTCTTCTTCTTCTTCCTCAACAATCTCATGATCAAAGAGAGGTTGCTGGGAAGTGCTTGCCATTTTCTGTGCTGAGGACTTGATTTCCTCTACTGGTGTTCCCCATTGATCAATAATAAGGGTGTTGACAGGTTCAGCTGAGTGAGCTTTATCAGCTGGCTCACTGAACTGTTTGTCAACGGTGCTGAGGCTTTTGAGGAGTACCTCTTGGATTGTCAGATCATCATCAGATAGATCCATATGTGCTGGATCAATTTCATGGGTGGTATCTGCTGTCTGATCGTCCTCTTTTTCAGCTTCTTCATCCTCAGATGCCTCTTCTTCTTCTTCCTTCATCTGCTTCATCTTAAGATGGGGTAAGATAATATCCTTCTTCACTTTCTTCCAGATAGGTGACTTCCTCTTGTTTCCCTTCCTCAGTTGTTGTGGTGTCATCACTGATTATCACTGGGTTGTCCTGATTGCTGGCACTGACCGCTGGAGTGTCCTCTTGTGCCTTTTGCGATCTGGTTCTTCTCTCTATTCCTGATCTGCTGCTTTCAGGCTCCTTCCTTTTACTTCCGGCGGATGGTTTGGGTTTCTGGGATGCCTTGACATAGGTAAACATCACCTTGGATTTATGTGGAGGATGAAGATTGATGGGTTGCACCTTCAATTTTTCAAACAGGTGTTGAAGGGGAAACCCATATGATTTTCTTTCCTAGAAGTCGCCTTTCTTCTGCAGTTTCTTGCTTGATGCCTTGATTGATAGATCAATTTCCTTCTGAATCTGGCCTTTCAGTCTATTGAAGAAAAATAGTGCCCAGTTAAAGGAAATACCTTGATAGATAATGGCCATTAATTTGACCCGTAGTTCAGTCAGATTCTCCATCGATCCCTTCCTTCCTTCAATGTTCTTAGTGATGATTGGTGCAAATTCAACAAATGGTCATTTAAGTGCTGACCTGGGAAGATTGTATGTCTTGATATTCTTCATGGGGTTCCTGGCTATTTCAGTCCAGAAAGTGTTGAAGTCGATCTTTATATTTTTTACATCAATTGGACCGGTTCTGGGAAGATTTAGAAACCGGTTGAGAAGACCAGGTGTGATGACGATCTCTTTTCCAAAAATTGTGCTTTTGATGCAGTCTGGATCACTCTTCTTCGTGCTTGGCATAAAATTTTTCATTTTTCCAGAATGCAATCAGGGTTTCATAACATATGCCTTGGATTGGAGGGTTTAAGAAAGTCATGAGCCCAAGATTTGTACACCCATCTACTAACCTCTGAGCTTGTACATCATTATCACAGAATGAAAGATAGTGCTCAGGTCTGAAGAATAATCCAGTCATGATCGATTTTTCATAGAAGTTTTCTGTGGCTGACAGAGTGGAAGATGATGCCATTAAAGAATTGGAGGTTTTTGAAATGAAAGCTTCGAATTTTCAGAAATAACACAAAGTAGGGTTTATGTTATGCAAAGATAGCGTAAAGATTTCTGAAAAACCTCTAAGTGTGGTTTTTTTTATAGGATGATTTGAGGTAGTGTGAACGTGGTTTAATATGGAAGGATTTTGTGACGTAATGGCGTGACATTATGTATATAAATCACGGTATTTGAGTATAGTGGGGGAGTGGATTAAGGTAAGTAATGATAAATCCTGGATATCGAGGAGCCTGTAAAATAAAATAATGTAGTTACCTCAACGATTATGAATTGATCTCCACGTGTGTAATTTTCCACAGTATAATCCTCCATAACTCCTTTGATTTTCCATGTGTGTATAAAAAGGATTTGGTTCACACTTTAGTTTGTTGGTGACTCTAATCTACATTTCGGTTGAGTGCCTTGACTGGTCACTTAGCCGGTGTGGTGACTTCTTCATTGAGCTGTCGTATATAACTGTTCCTAACAATCAGATTAGTTAACTTCGCTGAATACCACTGCCTTTCTGACTACATCTCCTATAATGGTAAAGGTTTAGTCAGCCGGTGAAGTCACTTAGCTGATTACCGCAGTTAGCCGCTCCTTAGTCAATTTCGATCATTCCTAACTCCGTTTTCAGCTTACTATATCTTTCATCACTGAGTGGTTTTGTGAAGATGTCAGCTAATTGATCTTCAGTAGGTATGTATCTTAGTATTACATCTCCTTTCTCAACATGATCTCTAATGAAATGATGTCTCACATCAATATGCTTTGTTCTTGAGTGTAATACTGGATTTTCAGTGATGGATATTGCACTTGTATTATCACACATGATTGGAATTGTCTTCTCTTCTATTCCATAGTCCCTTAGCTGTTGTCTGATCCATAGAAATTGTGCACAGCAACTGCCTGCTGCTATATATTCTGCTTCAGCTATTGATGTAGATATGGAGTTTTGTTTTTTGCTAAACCATGATACTAGTCCGCTGCTTAGCATTTGACATGTTTCAAATGTGTTTTTTCTGTCTATCTTGCATCCGGCATAATCAGAATCTGAATATGATATTAACTTGAATCCTCCATCTTTTGGATACCAAATTCCAACATTGATGGTGTTCTTCAGATATTTGATTATTCTTTTAGCTGCAAAAAGATGTGATTCTTTTGGTTGGGCTTGAAATCTTGCACTTACTCCAACTGCAAAATCTATATCAGGTCTGCTTGCAGTTAGATAGAGTAGAGATCCAATGATTCCTCTATAATGCTTCTGATCAACATCTTTTCCACTTTCATCTTTTCCAAGAACAGCTCTTGCACACATTGGTGTATCTGATGTACCAGTTGTAGCCATACCATACTTGTGAATCAGGTCCTTTGTGTATTTGGCTTGATTTATGAAGATGCCATCTTTCCTTTGTCTTACTTGTAGACAAAGAAAGTAATTCAATTCTCCCATCATGCTCATTTGAAATTTTCTCTTCATTAGGTTAGCAAATTTCTCACACAGCTTTTCATCCTCTGATCCAAAGATAATGTCATCAACATAGATTTGTACTAGCGATGTGCTTGTTCCTTCTTCTAGCTTGAAAAGAGTCTTATCAATAGTACCTTTGTTGAAATTGTTGATCCAGAATTGTGATAGAGTTTCATACCAGGCTCTAGTGCCTGTTTAAGTCCATAAAGGGCCTTCTTGAGCTTGTAGACTTTATCTTCCTTTCCTTTAAGGTGAAAACTAGGAGGTTGTTCCACATATACTTCTTCTTCCAACAGTCCATTCAAAAAAATGCACTTTTGACATCCATTTGGTAGACTTTGAAGTCTTTGTGGGCTGCAAAGGCTAGAAAGAGCCAGATTTATTCTAATCTTGCTACTGGGGCAAAGGTTTCATCATAATCTATTCCTTTTGCTTGAGAATAGCCTTTTGCACTAGTCTTGCTTTATTCCTGACAACTGTTCCTTGTTCATCCATCTGTTTTTGAATACCCATTTTGTTCCAATTATGTTGGCTATTTCTGGTTTGTCAACAAGTTCCCAGACTTCATTTCTTTCAAACTCATTTAGTTCTTCTTGCATAGCTATAATCCAATCAGCATATTGGACTGCATCATCTATTGTTTTGGGTTCCACTTGTGATAGAAAGCATGTTAGCATATTCTCCAGTTGTCTTCTGGTTCTAACTCCTGTGGGTATATCTCCGATAACTTGATCTTCATGATGGTCTCTTTGCCCGTTGAGGTCAGGTTGAATTTGCTCTTGACTTGGTTCTTCCACAACTTCAGTTTGTGCATCAGCTTCAAGTTCTTGTGCTGGTGCCTCTTCTGTTGTATTGACTGGTGGCTCATCTTGATTTCCAAAATTGTGATTCAGAATGGTGGCTGGTACTGTTGTATTCATATAGACTTGTCTTTGATCTGCTTCTTTTTCAAGTTCTTGAAGGCTTTCACCATTTGTGTTTGGCTCATCAAAGGCTACATGAATTGATTCTTCAATTACTAAGGTTCTTTTGTTGAGTACTCTGAAAGCCTTGCTTGTGTCTGAGTATCCCATAAAGATTGCTTCATCGGCTTTTTCATCAAAGGTATGTACCTAATTCCTGTTCAAAACAAAACATTTAGATCCAAACATATGTAAATGTGAGATGTTAGGTTTTCTTCCATTCCATATTTCATATAGAGTTTTTTCATGATATTTGTTGATGTGATCTGTTTTGTGTATAGCATGCTGTATTTGCTGCTTCAGCCCAAAATCTCTTTGGTAGGCATGCTTCAACAATCATTGTTTTGACTGCTTCCTTGAGAGTTCTGTTTCTCCTTTCTCCTACACCATTTTGTTGTGGAGTTCCTGCTGCTGATAGTTGATGCAGTACTCCATTTTCTTCACAGTAGGTTCTGATAATTTCATTTAGAAACTATGTGCCTTTGTCTGATCTGATCTTGATGATCTTCAGTTCTTTCTCATTTTGAATTCTTCTCAGCAAATCTGGTAGCTTTTTGAGTTTCTCTCTTTTCTTGTTCAAAAATATGGTCCAGGTGAATTTGGAGAAGTCATCCACCACTACTAGAATCTATTTATTTCCACTTACACTAACTGGTGCAACTGGTCCCAAAAGATCAATATGCAATAGATGTAAGATTCTTGTTGTTGATTGATATGGCTTTGACTTGAAAGAGCTTTTGATTTGTTTTCCTTTCTGACATGCATCACAGAGCTTTTCCTTCTTGAATGTGATCTCTGGTAGGCCTTCAACTAACTTGTTCTTTGATAATGTGTTGATTGTTTTGAAATTTAGGTGATTCAATCTTCTGTGCCAAATCCAACTGGTTGATTGCTTATTCTTGACAAGTAAGCATGTTTCTGCTTTTGCTGTCTTCTAATCCACCTTATACATGTTGTCTTCTCTTCTTCCTGCAAGAACAACTATTTTGGTTTGGATGTGAATAACTTTGCATCCTTCCTGATTGAAGTGCACATTGTAGCCTTTGTCATAGAATTGATTGATGCTCAGCATATTGAAATTCAGACCTTTAACATAGGCCACATTTTGAATCTTCAGATTGTTTTTGAACATTATGCCTTCCCCCTTAATTTTACCAGGGTTTTTTTTACCTCCAAAGGTAACTTTAGGTCCATCAAAAGCTTTAAATTCAATGAGCCATTCCTTGTTTCCTGTCATATGTCTGGAACATCCACTGTCTATATACTAGACATCCTACAAAACAAATTAGTTATGTTTAGGTACCCAACTCTGTATGGGTCCTTTTCTGTTAGTAGTCATGCCTCGTACACCTAGTGTGTATCCAAAGGATCTTCTCTTTGGATAATTAAAGTCATCAACTTTATATGTATAAGGCATGGCAGAAAAACTTCTAATGTTTCTTGCTAAGGGGAGAATAGAAGATTGTGAAGTGTCAGATGTGGATGCACTAGATGATGAGTATGAACTTGATGTTACCTCAGTTTCATTTGACACTTTAGCCATAAGGCATAGGTATGCCTTTTCATTGTCTGAGCTATCAGCTTCATCATCATCATCAGAATCATTTTCAGATGATTCTTCATTCTTTTCACTGCTAGTTTCAGCTTTGAGTGCCTTCTTGCTTCTTCTCTTTTCAGTTGTTTTGTACTTCTTTTTATCCTCATCTTTATCTTTTTGTTCAGGACAATCTTCCTTAAAATGTCCTTTCTTCTTGCAGTTGAAACATCTGTATTCATCATCCTTTTTCTTTATGTCTTTGCTTGAGCTAGACTTCTTGTATGATGATGAATCTCTTTTGAATTGTTTCTTCTTGCTAAACCTGTCAAAATGTTTTACCAGTAAAACTACATGTTCCTTAAGCTCCTGTGTCTCTTTGCTGTTTGTATTAGCTGTTTTACTCTGTTGGGGTGCAATCAGTGCACTGGCCTTATGTGCCTCTGCCGGTGCGCTGTCTTCACCGTTCAACTCAAATTCATGAGCCTTTAACTGAGAGATCAGGGTCAGTGTGCCAGTGTTTGAAAGATTTGTTGTCCCTCTGATTACTGATGTGATGATCTTCCATCTTTTAGATAATCCTCTCAAGATCTTCAGGCACACTTCTTTATGAGGATATGTGTGTCCAAGCTATTGCAGTTCACTGATGATGCTTGAGAATCTGTTGTCCATTTGATCAATGGATTCACCAGCCTTCATTTTGAAGTTCTCAAATTTCTGTTTTGCAATAGATAATTTGTTTTCTATAACTGCTTTAGATCCTTCATTGATCAGTGCCATCTTGTCCCATATCTCCTTTGCTGTTTTGCAATCTTTTATTCTCATGAACATGTTGTTGTCCAGGGTCTTCAAAATCATATCTTTTGCAACAAAGTTTAGATTTGCTCTTCTCCTGTCATCCTTGGTCCAATATTTCTTGGGTTTGTCTACTTCCTTTCCTTGATCTGCTCCTGTGGTTATCACAGTCATGATCATGATTGGGCCATCATTAATTACATCCATCATCTCATTGTGAGTTGCTGCAAGATGAGACAACATTCCTATTTTATATTCATCAAAATTATTAACATTGAAAACAGGTACCTTTGACATAAAATTTGAGGAATCCATAAATACAAATAAGAGATATATATAGAAAGCACAGATTTAAAAACTACTTTGAAAATATGTGATCTCCTTGTTACCAGAAATCAGATCTGAACAGGTTCTGATACTAGGAACACTGCTCCGATACCAATTGTTGGTCTCAGAGAAGGGTAAAACTATAGTTAGAGGGGGGGGGGGGGTAAATGACTATAGTGGAGTTTCAAAAACTTTTCTTATATTTAAAAGCTTTTAGGATGCGGATAAGTCCCTTCTTAAAATGTTGCTTCAAAGTAGATTATGCAATCACAGATATAGAGTATGTAAGCAATGAAATAAGGTGCTGTAAAGTAAATTGCTGAAAGTAAATAGACAAAAAGATTTATAGTGGTTCAGGGTGGTGTAATCCCTTAATCCACTCTTCTCCTGTGATGATTGGAGGAATTCACTATTGTTTTCACAGATACAATAGCCTGATTGTCCTAGGCTACACAAGCTTCACAATTTATAAGACTATCACTCCCTGACTTCAAAAGCTTCAGTGACTCAGTCTCTTTCACTGCTCCTTGGGAACAAATCCTTCAGCAGTTATCACAAAAACACAACTCCTTCTCAGATGGCTTCTGATTCAGTTATTTGACTGGTGTGAATTGAATTCACCAACTGTGTTGATCAATCTCAGTGCTTGATGTAGTATTGAAGTTCTGATCTGAGTTGATCTCTAGATATTTCTTTTAAGTGCAGATAGAAGACTTTTCAGTTTGACAGCGTTTCTACTTGTTCTTTCTTTTTATCAATCATTGTCTTTCTTGTCTGTCAGTGTCTTCTATTTATAGCCTTGATAATCCTTGATTTGAATTTCCGTCCGTTGGCTATTTAATGTGGGGAATAATCCTTGATTTAATTCTTGATTCCCCCTTAATTGTATTCTCCTTGATTTCAGTGATCGGATTTTTCTTCAAACGTTTATCCGAAAATCCGTCCTTGATTGATGTTTAATTGATTATGAATTTAATGCTTGATCTTCATCATTTGAAATATGAGTAAGTAATGTTTACTTGGCCGTTCTTATACGGTTAAGTAATCCTTTTGCCTTAGCTGTTTTGATTCTTCCTTCACCGCTCAGCTTTCACTTAGCCGATAATTACTTTACTCTGGCAGTTTACCGCTTTGTTGTTTCATTTGATCTTTCATTAACTTCTCTGTACTTCACTGATCCTTGATATGTGTGATATCAGTGTACACCATATTTGATATTGTTATTCATCAGTTGGATTGAGCTTAAACTTATCCAAGGTCATCACAGACTTCCTTGGTTATAAGTCAGACCATAATGTCTTTATGCTTCTCTGCTGGTACTTGGCTGGCCTCACTCTGCCGAATATCTGCTTTACTTTTCCATCCTACCAACTAGTACAAAACTTGTCTGACTTAACTTATACAACATGTCAGACTCTAAGTAAAGACTATTACAGAGAGTTCTAACTTATTTCAAGGCTTGTTATAACAGCTAGTATGGCCATCATCAAAACATAATAAAATGTTCCTAACAACGTCCTCAACAAAGCGCATATCATGGGAAACATACAACCGCTCACCTGACAAGTTGTAGCAAAGATAGGCCCTCTGAGTGAGAGAATACCCCAAGAAAACACATGGTCAGGAAGATGATTCTAACTTATGCTGATTATAAGGCTTAACCCAGGGATAGCAAAGACAGCCAAAGACTCGAAGCTTAGAGTAATTAGGTAGAGAGGAATAAAGTTTGTCATAAGGAGAGTCATATTTAAGAGTTTGATGGGCATACGATTAATAAGATAAATAGCGGTGCTTACTGCGTAAGACCAATAGGTGATAAGCATGGAGGCTTGTTTTAAAATCTTGAGGACAGTCTCAATGATGTGTAAGTGACGGCGTTCGGAGATACCATTATGTTGGGGAGTGTGTGGGGGGGGAGGTGTGATGGGCTATACCATTATCAGAGTAGACAATTTTAATAGAGGCATAAAAAAATCAGCATGTAATTTAAAATTTTCAAACACCATATATACATCCGATTTACGTGTCAGTGGATAGAGCCAAGTGAAGCGAGCAAAGTGATCCACAAAAATGACATAGTAATTCAATCCATCAACAGAATAATTAGGTGCTATCAAAACATCAGAAAACACAATCTCAAGGGGATGGGTGGAACGTAAAGTAGAATAGGAAAATGGAAGCCGATGTCTTTTATTCCTTAAACATTCATCACAAGGAAAAGAGACAACAACGGAAAGGTCCAAAAAATTATTTTTAACTAAATGTTGAATGATAGGAAATGCAGGGTGTCCACAGAGGCGATGCCAAGTGTAGGTGGACATTTTATTGGAGGAAAAAGAAAAAAGAGAACTAGAGGACTAGGCATAAACACCATCTTTAGCCTGAACCTGATGGAGGCAGGTCCCTGACTTCAAATCCTTCACCAAAAAGGAATCATGTAAGAATTCAATTGTTACATTATTGTCAGAACAAAATTTGGAAACAGATAAAAGGTTTTGAGAGAGATGTGGAAATCAAGATCATGGGTCATGTGGTGAGAGTCACCACTATCAAGTAACCATGAAGACGCAGCTTGAGCAGGATTAGCTTGTGGGGGAGGGGGACGAGGGGTGTTCTGAGGAGCACGGGGAATTTGTTGGAAAACGGGTATGTGGGGCAGCACTTTGCAGAGTGTCCGTGTATGCCACAAAGTTGACATTTGCCTAAATATGGACGGGGGGGACGTGCGGCAGAGGGGTTGGGATGGGGGGCCGAATTGAGTGGATGGACATATGGGTTATGGGCTATTTTATGGAAGGGTGTGGGGAGAGGGGTACATGCAGGATATGGGGGACGTGGGAAATTACCTGATGGTGGAAGAGGATGAGCATAAGGGCGAGGTGGGAATTGCGCCGCAAAATCCGTATACCCAGGCATAGGTAGATATGAAAGAAAACCAGCCACCTGATTTAGCAATTTCTCATGAAGCTCTTCGAACGAGATCAAGAAGTCCCGAGCTTGCACCGCACGCGACAAATCAGCATTTTCCGGCCCTAATTTATTCAGAGTTAACTCAATAAGACCCTCCGGGTCTACTTTAGCACCAAGAGCTGCGAGCTCATCAGCTTTTCCTTTAATGGAGGACATATATGTAGAAATTGACATATAACCTTTCATAGTAGACCAGAGACTGTGTTTGAGTTTCATAATTCGACCACGGCTGGGGCGTCCAAAATTATCCTCCAACGCTACCCATGCTTTACGGGCAGAGTTGGAGTGTGAATGATGGGCATTAAATCCGATGAAAGAGATCCCAGCAACACATTAACAATAAGAGCATCCTGACGAGCCCACAACGAGTATTTCAGATTTGGGGTAGAAGCGCCATTAGCTGTGAGGACAACCGGGGGGGGAGGGATATGCTTCTTTCCGTTGATATACCCAAGGAGATCGTATATAGATAATAGACTGGTGATCTAGAGTTTCCATGCCGTATAAATCCAATTGGTAAGTTTCAGTGGTGCGTGGAGTGCGGGGTTGAGAGCAGTGATGGTTGTCGCAATGGGGTTGATGGCTGGCTGAGTCGGGGAGAGATTGGTGGCTGCTGCAATTTCGGTTGTTGAGGCAGAGGAGAATGCGGATTGAGACATAATGGAAGGCTTGGAACGAAGGAAGAAATCACAGGCTGATGAAGGAGATGATGAGTACGATGATCGGAAAAAAGAAAAAACTGAACGAGGAGGAGCCGGGATAAAAACTAGGAAGAAGACGAGGATCGGAAGAATCGATTTCTCAAGGCTCTGATACCATATTAGATATTGAAAAGAAAATATATTTTTCATTAATTCAATCATCTACAGTATGGTATGTATATATACAAGTATGGGAACAATCCGGGGGATTCTGGGGATATTTATCATAAATACAAAATATTCGTAATGAATACAATATATATACAAAATTATCTCCTAATACTCCAGGATCTGCAAGCTTCCAACTTCAAAATCTTCACCTATATTTGCCCCATCAGCTGCATTCCTACATCAACATGGAAAAACCAGCAACACTTCTTCCAAGAACCGCATAAAAATATATATGACTTCAGCTAAACACAAACCTAATTGCACTGTTAGTACCAATAGACCGAGAGAGATTTCTAAGTGTTCACAATCAATCATTTGAGTTTGCAGTTACATGCTAGCCTTTTTTGCAAGAAAATCAGCAACAGAATTCCCTTCACGGTATATGTGTTGAATGTTGATCTTGTACCGCTTTAGTAACCTGCTAAGATCAGAACATCCTCCAAGTGTTTCTAGGGAATATCATAGCAACCATGTAGCATTTGGTTCAGACTATGAGAGTCTGATTCAACTATCATATCCACTCATCATGTATTAAGACAACAAAGGATGCCTGCCTTCATACCTTTGATTTCTGCTTCCATATTTGTTTAGATCCTATTAGACGCATATCTTGCTCTTAAAACTTTACCATGGTTGTTTATAATCACAAAACCCCCACCTGCTGGTTCCGAGTAACCCAAAGATGAGCCATCACAGTTTATCTATAATTGATGATCAGCGGGAAATTGCCATCCCGGGTTACCCAAAGATGATCCATCACTGTTTATCTTCAATTGATGATCAGCAGGATATTTCCATCTTGAATTGATGATCATCAGGAAATTGCCATCTTCAATTGATGATCACATTTTGGTCCTGGGTAACCCTTCTTGATTCTGGATGGGGCAAAGAATGTAAAAGACCACAATTGACCAAAATCATATCTTCTGTATACTTTTCCCTTAACTTCATTTTGATAGCAGCATGGTTAATGTTGCAAGAAATTTCTTTCAATGAGTGATACAGAGGAAAAAAAGCATCACCATATAGGGCTCTTGTACTAATTTTCCGGATTTCCCATAAACTGAAATAGAAAAGAGTTCGAAGAATTTTATCCAAAGCACCATGGTGGGGGCTCTGTATCCAAGATTGCATGAAGGTATCCCGATTGCCAGTGTTTGCTGTGAAGTGCAAGAGATTTTGATAATGGTTCCATAATTCTTGAGCTCTTGTACATTTCCTAAAAGCATGGTGAAAAGAATATGCATCTACACAAAAATGACATTTAAAAGGTCCATTTATGCTAAATTTGTACAGTTGAACTAGGAAAGGCAGTAGATGGTTGTGCAGTCTCCACAAGAAAAAAAAGATTTTGAGTGGCATATATTCCTGATCTCTCCCATTTCATATCTGGAAAGTTTGCTTCTCTTAACATGTCATAGGCTGATGAAACTGTGAATTTCCCTGAAGATGTGGGAGTCCATACCCATTTTTGTAAGGAACCTACCAGAAACCTTGAGTGTTCATCCATACGCTCTTGAGTTCTAGCCAGTTTTTTTCCAAGCATGTAACTTATATAAAGAGTAATCCTCTCTCATAACTTTGGAGGCCCAAAGACCCCGACCTGTCCTCAATTTCCACCATAATTTGCTGGATAAACTATCCTGAATTGCCTTTAAGTCTCTGATTCCTAAACCTTCTTCCTCCACATGTATGTCCTTCCCAAGATCATTCCAAATGAAATGACTTTTAAGTTTCTCTAATTTTCATATCACTGAAGCTGGAAGATGCATGGCTGCCATCAGGTTTATAGGAATAGAGGTTAATACATGTCTAATAAGGATAATTCTGCCACCAACAGAATGAAGTTTTGATTACCAACCCGGCAATTTCTTCTCAACTTTCCTGACCAGATTATCAAAGTAAACAGCCTTGGCTCTGCCGAAATACATTGGGCAACCCAAGTAGGTAAAGAGAAATTGAGTGTGCCTTATATGAGTATGATGTTCTATCTATTGAATAGTGGCAGAAGAAGCATACTTCCCTATAATGAAAGAACTTTTAGCCATGTTGATCTTTTGCCCTGTAGCATGCTCGTGTCTTTTGAAAAACTGAAAGAGTTTGGCCAAGGTTCTTTTTCCCCCATTTGAAAAATGATAAGGTCGTCTGCATAAACAGAGTGGGTAATAGTAAAGAAATCTCTAGGAGTAGCAAAAATTTCTGAGCCAACCTTGAAGATATGCTTGATCCCTATAGACAAAACTTCAGTGACTAAGTGATGTAAGTCAACCGAATGATGTATTTTTATCCCAATTCTTAAGCTTTTAGTGGTGCTTTTATATCAAATTCTTGCAATTATGTGATGAAATCGATCAAAAGTTGTAAATAAGACTTAATTATCTAAACCCATAATTTTAGGCTTTTATGCCAAGTTTTGTTCTCGGAATTATGCGGGTATCGTTTTTGGCGTGGTTTTCCTGATAACCAGGTTAGATATGAGTTTTGGAAGAGTTTAGAACAGCCCATCGAGCTTTAGAGAGGTTTCTTGTTGAAGAAGTTAAAGAATCAAGCAAAGAGTAGACAGTCGGTGCACGCTGAGCATAGTCGGTGGACGCCGGAATTTGGCAGATGAGAACCTGAGCAGCATTTAATGATTCTGACTTTCCCAACTACCTGTAAAAAGTCGGTGTATGCCAGATGCCTAGTCGGCAGATGCCGAAAGTACCGGACTTCAATTTTTAAAGCTTATTCTTGACCTCATTTCGAGGGGGGCTGAAAATATACAACTTTTCTCTATATTGAAGGCACTTCCACTTTCAAGGCTCATCTAGCCAAAATCATTACAACTTTAGCTCTTAAATTTCAATTGTAAACATTAAGAATTCTTGTTTGGATATCTTGGATGAATTCTATTTGGACAAGTTTGTAGCTTTTGGGATACGCTCTCCCATTGGAGCTTTTGAAGGTTGAGCAAGTGTTCCTTTTTCAAGTTATTAGCTTGTGATTGGTATAATTCTTAGCCTTTACTTTGATTTAATTGTTCTTATAGTTATGAACTCTAACCTTAACAAGTTGGAACTCATAACTATGAGTGGCTAGTTTCACACTAGCCAAGATGATGTGAAATGAAGATGTATTCTTTTGATTGTGAATGATTTAGTGGTTTTGTATATAGGTTTCTTGTAGTGTTGAACCTTCTTTTACTTGATATTGTTGATATCTATCTAGGAAGTAATTAACCCTAGTTTGCACACACACACACTTGGTAGAAACCGAAAGGGTATATTGAGTGTGAGAAAGAGGTAAAAGAATCGGATTGTAAAACCGACCTAAAGTGGAATTCGGTTTCTTATCCGAGGGTATCTTCGGCTTGTGTTCAAGTGCATGTCATGTTGACTCATTAGATTTAGGGTAGCTAAGTCAAGGAGGAGGCATAGAGTGATCTCATTCATTTGAAAGAAGGAGGATTGCTAGTCGAGGAACACACCGGTCCACATTCTTGAACATCTTAGGGAGGAAGGTAGGTAACCAACTCTATCATAGTCAAGAGAGTCTATTGGATCAAAGCATTGTCTTGGTTAGTCCCATTTTCATTTGAGTTTAGTTACATTATGTATCACGTATCTTATTGCGAAAATTGCGACTTGGATCGAAAATATGAACCTAATCAGAGGTTAACCAACACACTCATTGTGGGATATGACCTTGACTCACAAACTAGGCTACAGTTGACCCGGTACACTGCCGGTTAGAATGAACACCCAGTAAGGACACGTCATGTTTTTGGCGCCGTTACCGGGGAGTGTAACGGTTAATACTTATATTAGCTTAAGATTTTCGAGCAAAGGTCAAGTCTTATTTTCTAATCTCATTTCTGTTTATTTCTTTGGTGCTTACCATTTGGTAAGTTAACAAATGTGTTTTATTGTTTTCTTGTTGTTTCACTTCTGTAGTTGATGACTCGGTCCTGAACCGGTAAAGCTCCACTAACTCCATATCGATCGGACATTAACACGTATGAGAGACAGTTAAGAGCTGAGCATAGAGTTGGTCAGTCTAGTGAAGAAGCACTTGGTGAAGAATCATCTCAAAACTCATCGACTCGAGAGGAGATGGCGGAGAACTTTGAGAATGCACATATTGACCCTCAACTGGACAAAATCCAAATAACCAAGGTCAAAACAACCAGAACAATCAAAACTGCAACCGAAACAACCCACCTTTGAGACCCCTTTGTGATCAACCTTTGATAAGGAATGCACCATGATCATATTAGGTTACCCAATGAAGGGGCAAATAACTTTGAAGTGAAAGGGCATCTTTTCGGATTGATTGATACTAAATGCCAATTTGCAGGAGAGGATTTTGAGGATCCACATTATCACCTCTATTCTTTTGAGCAATTTTGCAACACAGCTAAGAGTCATGGGATTCAGAAGAAATTAACAAGATTATCTATGTTTCCATATTCTTTGACAGGGAGAGCCAAATAATGGTTTGTATCCTTACCCCACCACTCATTAACTACATGAGATGAGGTGCAAAATGAATTCTTAAAGCAGTATTTCACACCTGGAAGGAATTTGAAGTTGAAGGTTGCAATAGCAAATTTTGCGCAAGGACCCGATGAAACCTTAGGGAGTGCATGGGAAAGATTCAAGAAACTGTTGAAGGCTTGCCCCGATCATGGTTACCCATTCGACATGTAAATCCAACTTTTATGTAGATAATTGAGGACATAGTCGCGTTCTAATATTGACCATGCATGTGGAGGATGTTTGATGTCGCGCAATGCTCAAGAAGTCTATGATGCTATAAAGAGAATTTCAAAGAACCATCGAATGTGGGAAGCTGGATCTAGCACGAGGAAGGTTAGTTTTACGGAAGGACAAAAGTACAATTCAGAGCTTTTAGAGAAGATAGATAATTGTCAAAGAAATTTGATAATTTGCAGTCAAGCAAGATAAAAAAAGGAAATTTTTTGATTGAGAGCAAGAAAGATAATGCTTATGGAAATGATGATGATCTATCTTTTGAGATGGAAGAGCCCGGTGATTTACAAGCGGAGGAAATAAGCTTTATGCAACAACACCGGAATTTAAACAATGCATATTCTAACTCTTTCAATGCCATTAAGAGAGATCATCCGAATTATTGTTGGAATGAGAACTCATACAAGCAAGGACAACCACCATTTGCCCCACAACCACGAACTTCCTACAATTCCAATACCTCAACTCAATCACCAAACACTCGTTGTTACCCTCAACCCACTACACAAACTATCCCAATAACTGAGAGTTCTAACCAAGCACGAGAGGATAGATGAGACAACACTTCAGATAAACTTTTGGGAGTAGTTGCCACTCAAGCCCAGAATATGGTAAGTGTGATGACTTCGATTAGTACAGTCACCAAGGACATGGGAATGTTGAAAATAGTTATGAGTGGGCATGATGTGAGGATGAAGATGATAGAGGCATCTATGAGGAATGTAGAAGAACACGCAAGTAGAGATGGTGAGAGGAGAACTAGTAGACCTCCGGGAGGACTACCAAGTAACACCGAAAGGCATCACAAGGAAGTCAATTTTATTTGTACTCGCAGTGGAAGAACTTATGGTGGTGGTGATTATTTTGGAGTTGGACGAAGTGAAGTCGAAGATGTTTTGGATAAGCCATTCTATGATACACCGGAATTGGAAGGAGAGGATTTAGAGAGTGAAGATGAAAGAAGAGCAGAACGTGAAGAGGAAGAATTTGTGATCTTTGAATTTTTGAGTCAGGGAAGGCATGTGAATGTTGACAGTGATGATGAAGAAGGTATGAGTGAAGCAAGAACGTGGAGAAATTTGAAGAATCCCTGTTTAAGTGATGCACGGACGTTGTTTGAGGGATGTCATATGAGTAATGAAGAAGAATCTGAGAAACCGGCGCATGCCAAATTGGAGCCAGCCCAAGATTCATTGGAACAGAGAGTTCCGGCGTTTCCACCGGTAGACGCCGAGGAAAACTCTGAGGATTCGGGGCATGCTGAAAAAGGCAAATTCACTCTTTTGAGAAGGAACGAAACCAAACAACATAGGGATAATTCATGGAGACCACTTGATGCACAGAGATTTGAAGAAGCTCACCCATCATCATCCAAAGGCAAAGGTAAGGAAGGTATGAATTCTAATCCAAATCTTATTGATCTTGAATCATTACCTTACCCACCTAAGGCATATGTTAAAAAGATGCAGGTAGACAAAAAGTATGCACAATTCCTCAAGACTATTAGCCATCTTAGGGTTAACATTCCTGTTATAGAAGCTTTAGTGAATATTCCTGTTTATGGGAAGTTTCTCAAAGATATTTTGTCTAATAAAAAGCGTGTTAAGGAATATGAGAATGTGATTTTAAATGAAGAATGCTCCGCCGAGTTACAACACAAGTTACCCCCTAAACGAGAAGATCCCGGAAGTTTTACTATCCCTTGTGAGATTGGAGGCTTCTTATTTAAGAGGGTGTTGTGTGATCTTGGTGCAAGCATTAATCTGATGTCTTATGAGGATTATGTCAAGTTAGGAATTGGTGAACTTAAGAAAATGGAGATGACTCTCCAACTTGCAGATAGGTCCATAAAACGTCCAAAGGGAGTCATCGAAGAAGTATTAGTCAAAGTTGACAAGTTCCTACTTCCCCGTGGACTTTGTAGTGATGAAAATGGAATTTGACTATTCGACACCTCTTATTTTGGGTCGACCTTTCTTAGCTACAGCTAGAACCCTAATTGATGTCCAGCGAGGTGAAGTGATTTTGAGAGTGAATGAGGATGCAGTAACTTTCAATGTTTTTAAAGCTATGAAACATCCATACTCTACATGATTCATTTTCTTTTGTTGAAACTATGTCTCTTATGTCTTTGGAGGAAACTAACGTGCAGGAATTTGAGGACAGATTGGAGGAATTCTTGTCGTGTTCCATTTATGAAGAATAGGAGAATGATGAAGAGATGCGTGAGGAATTATTTCATTTGAATGCAGGAGGAGATTTTGTTACACAACCTTAGCATAAGTTTTTGGAGTTGGAACTCATAGGGACGGTACTAAAGCTCCAATTGACCCACTGAGAGATCTCGAGTTGAAACCACTTCCCTCTAATCTTAAATATGCATTTCTTGAAGATGATAAGTTGCTTCATGTTATTATTTCTTCGTCACTAACCATCTTGCAGGAAGATAAGTTGTTGAGAATGCTCAGAATGCATAAGAAAGCGTTCGGATGGAGTATTGCAGACATACAAGGCATCAGTCCCGAGATCTGTGTACATAAGATCATACTCAATGATGATGCGAAACCATGTATTCAACCACAACACAGACTGAATCCACACATGCAAGAAGTTGTCAAAAAAGAAGTGATCAAGCTTTTGGAGATGGGTATTATTTTCTCAATCTCCGACAGTGAATGGGTGAGTCCGACGCAGGTGGTGCCGAAGAAGGGAGGTTTTACAGTGAATGAGAATGACAAAAATGAGTTGATCCCAACAAGAGAAGTGATTGGATACCACATGTGTATTGATTTTCGAAAACTGAATGACCATACGAAGAAAGACCATTATCTGCTCCCATTCATAGTACAGATGTTGGAAAGATTGAGCAGGCACAAATTCTATTGTTTTCTAGATGGTTATTCAGGGTATTTACAAATATTTATTGCAGCAGGAGATCGGGAGAAGACAACTTTCACTTGTCCCTATGGCACCTTTGCTTATAAACGCATGCCATTTGGTTTATGCAATGCCCCTGCCACGTTCCAGAGATGCATGACAGCTATTTTCTCTAATATGGTGGAGAAATTTCTGGAGATATTCATGGATTATTTCAGTATATTTGGAGATTCTTTTGATGAGTGTCTGAGTCATTTGGAGATGGTTTTGCAAAGATGTGAAGACACCAACTTAGTGTTGAATTGGGAGAAATGCCATTTGATGGTGTCATATGGTATCGTGTTAGGTCACAAGATTTCTGAAGAAGGAATGGATGTTGATAAAGCAAGAATTGAAGTGATTGAGAAGCTACCACCGCCAGTGAACTTGAAGACGTTAAGAGGATTTCTTGGACATGCAGGTTTTTATAGACGTTTCATTGCGGAATTTTCAAAAATAGCCAAGCCTCTTAGCCATTTGTTAGAGAAGGATACACCTTTTGTGTTTGATAGCAAGTGCATGGAAGCTTTTGAACATTAAAGAAGAAGTTGATCAGTGCACCGGTTTTGGTTGCACGGGATTGGTCCATGCCTTTTGAACTGATGTATGATGCAACCGATCTAGCGGTTGGAGCATACTAGGGCAACGCCATGGAAAGATTTTGAAGGCATTATAGTGTGCCTCACACACCTTGAATTCGGCACAAGTGAATTATGCCACAACTGAGAATGAGCTACTAGTAATAGTGTTTGCTCTTGACAAGTTTCGATCCTATCTAGTGGGCTCCAAGGTGATTGTTTACACAGACCATGCGGCATTAAAGTATTTGTTAAGAAAGAAGGATGCAAAGCCACGAATTTTGAGATGGATTTTGCTGCTTCAAGAGTTTGATATCACCATTTTGGACAAGAAAGGAAGTGAGAATGTAGTGGTAGATCATTTGAGCATATTGGAGTACACTGAAGAAGAAGGGAAGCGGAGAGAGATACAAGACACCTTCCCGGATGAGCAGCTTATGGTAATTGATACTCCACCGACATTGCAACTTCTTGATGGTGAACTAGAGCCAAAAGGGAACTCGCCATGGTAAGGTAACATTGTGAATTATTTTTCTTGCAGGTATATTCCCCCTTCCTGGACATGGCAGAAGAAGAAAAATTCTTTCATGCCTTGAAATTCTACTATTGAGAGAAACCGGATTTATTTCGGAGATGTGCCGATGGCATAATAAGAAGATGTGTCCCCGATGGTGAAATTTCGAGTATATTGTCCTTTTTCCATGGAAAAGAAGTTGGTGGACATCATGGAGGATGGAAAATGGCATATAAGGTTTTGCATTGCGGCTTTTATTGGCCATCCATTTATTAAGATGCATACCGTTTTGCTAAGTCTTGTGAATCATGCCAGAAGTGGGGAATTGTCTCCAAGAGACATGAAATGCCTTTACAGCCTATCTTAGAATGTGAATTATTTGACGTTTGGGGCATAGATTTCATGGGGACATTTCTCAACTCTTTTGGTAATCAATTCATTCTAGTGATGGGCGATTATGTTTCAAAATAGGTTTAAGCCCAAGCCCTTCCCACCAATGATGCCGGAGTGGTGATGAAGTTCTTTAAAAAGAACATCTTCACGAGATTTGGTACTCCTCAGGCAATCATTAGTGACCGGGGTTCTCAATTTTGTAATCGACCATTCACTAAACTTAAGGAGAAGTATGGCGTGAAACACAAGATTGGATCACCTTACCACCCCCAGACTAGCGGTCAGGTGGAGGTATTAAACCGAGAGGTAAAGAGGATTATTGAAAAAATGGTTGATACCAACACCAAGACATGGTCAGTGAGGTTGAATGATGCATTGTGGGTTGAATGATGCATTAGTCTTTGGGAAGGGCATATCGTACAACGCTTATAAAACACCAATTGGTTGCGCACCCTTTCATATAAGAAAAGACTAGTCTTTGGGAAGTCATGTCACCTTCCCGATGGTGAGTTGGAACAGGCTTTTTAAACAACAAGGAGTACCTCTTTGATCCCAATCAAGGCGAAGCGGCATGCGAGTCTATCTATAGACTATAAATTTAGCAATATCTTTCCTTTTACTTCTTGGTTGATTTTGTGCTTACCTACTATGTGCTTATGTGAGTAATTGTTAGTGGTATCCGTGCACGATAATCTGTATAATTTCCATTAATTCTACCGTATAATCTCGTCAAGCAAACGACGTTAAACAAGAGCGCTACCGGGAGGCAGCCCTTAATTGAATTTTTTTGGACCAATAACATATTTAGGGAGAGTTTTGATAAAATAGAGTGAAAATTTAAGCGAAGAGTCAACTTATGGAAATCACAGAGTATAGGCGTTCCAAGCTGAACGCCGAGGGTGGATTTAGCGCACGCCGAATAAAGTGCAAATTTTTGTTTTGATTCAGAGAGTTTCGGCTTTCCAAACCCAAACACCGACAACCCTTTCGGCATATGCCGACTATGACGGTTGGTATTTTAAGACGGTTTTCAGCTTTTCTTTCGCACCTATTAACTCCTACCCATCGGTTTTCACACCCCAAAATCATAACTTTTCACCCACTAACACCCCTTCATCTCCATAAATCCTTCTTCCACCCATTACCTCTTCCTTATTTCACTTTCATCATCCACACCAAAGGTTTCTTTTCCATTAGTGCTATTTGGGATTTTTCCTAGTGCCAATCATTTCTCTGTGGTGTAAATCTCTTCCGATCATCACCATCTTTTCCGGCTGTCAGAGACAACAAAGGTAAGAGCTTTGATGCTTATCTCAAGATTGTTATTTCAAATTTAAATTTTAATTCTCTTTCAAGTAATTCTTGAGTTCAAAGTTGATTTCTATATCTCAAAGTTGTTGTCTTACACCACCGACCACGTGTAGCCATGGATAATCCTAGGAGTCAACCCGAGGCTAGGAAGAAACAAAAAGCCAGTCGTGTTAAGTCACCCACTCCTTTGTCCTCCGGTATCATTGTCTTGCCCAATCGTGTCCTAACCAAAGTTGAGAAAGCCTGCAAGTTTTCTAATTTCGCACCTGCCAATGCAACTAAGGCCTTTCGAACCTATTTTCATGATCGGTCATTCATGATAGAGAGGGAAAATGATTTTACAGCAGTTAGTCAGGAAGTCAAGGATATCATTGCTAGAAACCACTGGGAAAACTTAGCCATTGAAAGTACTAAGCAATTTAATTCTACTTTGGTTGCCTAATTTTATTCTATGCATTCCACCATCGTAGTTGATGAGGAACATCCTGATGTAGGTTTTGTATCTGTTGAAGGTTCCGATATCCCTTTTTCACCAGAAGACATTAACTCTTGCTTCGGTCAGCCTCCATCGCCTGATACACCTTCGTATGAGCAAGTTTGGGAATTGAACCTGGCACTAAAACCTATGAGAAAGCTAAAGAGGCAAGACGTTTCCTTTGTCCCTCTGGTGCTTGGGTGCAAGGTCGTTTTAATTTCGGTAATGCTTCTAAGGATGTGAAGGTCGTGAAACATTTCTTAACCTTTAATGTTCAACCATCCAGCCATGTTCATGCTTTCAATGCTGCAGATGTCTGTCTTACCTATGCCATGTTTAATAATCTATTTGTCAACGTTGGTGAGATTATCTTTAGGAAAATCTTCGATTTTGCTCATCAATAGAATAAGACTAGGCTTGCTCCATTTCCTCACCTCATTTCCGCCCTTTGTACTAATGAGCATGTTCTTGAGTTTCCTGGTGATGTGTTGATGCCTCTTTGTCACATTAAGATTGGTCCAGGTATCAAGGATACCCCTGAACCTGAAGATGAGCCCACCGGAGCCAATCCCTCCAACCCTTCTGCACCTATTGGTGATCCATTTCTGATGGGTATACTCCACCACCTAGACTCTGAAATAGCAATTCTTCGAGGTGGTCTTATGTCCATGAGCGCTAATCAAACCCAGTTAGCAAAAAGACACCTTTGTGGTCCAAATGACATTCGTTCTAGCCTTCGTAGTCAGCAAGCTTTGCTTTTCGCTATGTGCCCGAACCCTAGGCTTCGTCCAGAGAATTTTCCCTCATGTCAAGAGTTGCCTTACACCTTACCTCCTTGGGTCCCAGCTATACATATCCATACACCGCACACCTGGTCTACCCCTGCTATAAACCCTTTTGGTGGTGCGTTTGATTTTCATGCTACAGGTACAAGCTCCGAGTCAGCACATTCTGAGCCTTTCCAGGCACCTTTTAGCACCGGACCATTGAGTGAGGGATTGTCAAGCATGAGTTTGGACAGCACTGTTGTTACGTCCGTTGTTGGTGCACGAAGCGGTATGGACCCCTCGCCTTAGTCTGCGGCTGAATACATGAGAGCCAATCTTGGTGATTCTACCAATCTGGGGATGAGTCCGAACTCTTTTGCTACCATGATGGCTAAGGGCATGGAAGATAATGATGATAGCTCTTTTGACCCATATTGTTGACTCTTGAGAGGATTGTGAGGACTTATCAAAACTATTTCTATGTTTGTTATTTGGTTGCCTAGTTTGGCATGAAAACTATTTCTCTTTCATTTTTTTGAATTTATTTGTATAGACTTATGACGTGCTCTTGTTGTGATATTTTCTCGTGGGATTGATTAAGTTGCTTATTTGGAGATTACTTTGATATCTTTGATTGACATACTTGTGCCAAGCTCCTTGTTTGGTGTTTGGTAATTCTGGATCTATGAGATGCAAATATTTGCACCTTTTGAAGGGCATGTAGAGGCATTTGGCGCACGCCGAATTTCTGAATTGAGCAGATCGGCGTACGCCAATTTTTCTGACATGACCTAACACGTCACACCCTTTCTGCACCACTCAGGATGTGTTCAGGAATCTAGGGCACAGACTGCTTTTTGACCGAGGCACGCCAACATTAGAAAACCGGCGTACGCCGAATTTTTCCTAAGGGCGGTATTTTACACTGTTATACGCATTGTCCCCTCCTAACTCTATCAAAACCCTAATTACCCATCATTCATATACCATCATACTCACTAGCCTCCAAATTTCTTTCCTCCTCACTCTTCTTCTCTCCATTATGTCTTCTCCATCTTCTCTATCCCTATCACCACCGCGTTATGATATGGATTACCCTCTTCACCGTACCACCGTTGCTACCACCGCGGTCGTCTGTCATACCGTTTATTTTAGCACTGCCGCTCCTCTCCTTGAAAAAGGACTCAATCATCATAAGATTTCACCTCCTATGGAGTTGCGCATTGGCTACCACCTTTGGCAGCGTTTCTCGGAACCGCCTCGTGGTCGTGCTAATATCACTCATGTCAGAGAGTTCTACTCCATGCTCAAATCTACTATCATCCACAAGAAGCCCACCAATCCCTTGAAACTTCACGGGGTAGGTATTCTTTTCGACCCTCAGATGATTAATAATGTTTTTAATCTTGGTTATTTCAATGAGAACCCAGCTTTGCACTATGAGGTCGTCCGGAACCTCCACGACCCCGTCTATTTCTGCCGTAAAGCATATGTGGCCATGACCTACTTTTTCCCTCAGCGGGGTAGTATGCCACGCGAGCCGACTGCTTTGGATCTCTCGAAGGAAATGCTCACGGTCAAACGTTTCATCAATTACCACGTATTCCATTCCACCAACATCTCTAGGATAACCCCGGAGGAGATCATTCTTTTATACGTCATTCGGACGGACGTTCCTGTCAATTGGGGCCTCCTTATCCATGCTTCCATCATCCAATTCACTCTGAGATCATGCTTCCTTTTCCTTGGTTGATTTCCAAGTTGTGTGTTCGTGTCCCCACAAACCCGACGGATGAGATATTTCCAAGCAAGAACGCGAGGGGTGCTTTGCTGCCCGTAGATAGTGTTGATGATTCATCTAGTGGGGTGGACGAATTTCCCGATAATTATTCTGATTCAGAGTGATATTTGATGCTTTGCCCAGTGCCTGTTGCTTTCTGTTGGTTGCACTATTTTCTTTGAACTTGATTTGATGTGTAATAATGCTTGTAGTGAGCACGACTCTTTTCCATTCCCCGTGATTTGTTGAATTTGATGTGCACATTGTTTGTTTCTATGTGGTATTGCATGTTAATTTGTTATGGGCATTTGTGCATAGCTCCTTCTTATGAAATGCCGTGCTTGATTATTTTCCACATGCATGAAATTTCCCTATATTGCTTGGTATTCGCATTTTTCTGGCCTACGCCGCTTTGATCACCAAACCACTTGCTTTTCAAAAAAATCGGCGCTTGAGTGAACAGCTCGGCGTACGCCGGCCGAACGCCGAATATCTCTGTATCACAACCGCATTTTCGGCGTACGCCGAAATGCCAGTCGGTTCACGTCGACAGTTTTGTCTTAATTCTCTTTTGTCTTGTAATTGCTTATTTTGATTACTCTCCTTCCTTCTAACTACTCCTTGACATTCACTTCGCATTGAGGACATTGCAAGTTCATAAGTGGGGAGTGGAGCCGTAGTTAGTCGGATAGAGTGAAATGTCACTAAATACTCAAGAAACACCCAGATTTTGTTCATTCTTGTGCATTACAAGCGCACAATACTCCTGGTGTATATGAAAAGGTGTTTTCATTTGATTGTGCAAATTAGATGGAAAATGTAATTTGAGTGATACGCGAGAACTTGTAAGTCTAGTCTTAAAGGGTTGTGTGAACCTCTATACACGCATGATTTTAAATTTCTTGCCTTGCAAATTGTTGTGAAATCTTTCAGACAATCATCATGATAGAGTCTAGAACATAAGTTTGTCACTCATTTAAGACGAATTATAGGCATTGGAATCGGAATTGGGATGATGATTTTTGGCATTACTTTGACTCGACCATAGCCAAATGGCCTACCTGTACATATATTACCTTTCTGTCCCCACCTTAGCCTTGTAGAGTGGCGAGACCCCACATGAAAATGGCCATCGTATTTAGCCTCATGATAATCTGACCCTTAACCCAATTTTGGTCTACGTTCCCTTGACTTCCCGCAAGTATAGAAAGTATCTAAGGATTGTGTGGTTGGTCATAGTGTGGAGTAGTGGTTAGATGACTTTAGTTGGCTCGAGTTTGTGGTTTCCCCATTTTGTCAAGTTAAAAAAAGGTTTTTATTCAATCTTATGTACATTATTCAATCTAGTTTCCAAAAATCCCAAATTCAAATTAAACAGGGACACTAATTTGAATCGTAAATACTAGCAAATAAATGGCAAGCCAATGAAGGCGAATTTTGAAAATTCAAGTATACAATCTTTTGATGATGTTGATATGGGGTATAACTAATCGGAGCCCTAGTTGACTGGGGGATGAAGGTGTAGATTCTTGCTATCTTGCCCTATTCTCTTTGATTTTCCATGATTACCCTTCGGTTTGCAACCACCTTAGCCTTAACATTACAAGCCCTTTTGTCAACTACTTGACTTATTCCTAGATTCCTATTGCCTCAATTAGTGGAGAGTGAGTCCACGCTTGTGTGTCTGGACTATACCAATATGACTTTGTAAGAATTCAATTTTATGAGGAATTGCTCGGTGAGAGATTAGACTTATGCACGCACACACGCACCACTCTATTCTTGTAGACTATGACTACCATGTGATCGCGACGGTTATTCGATTGCATCATTCCGTTGACTCATGTTCTTGATAATCGCATTACCTAGGGCCGGCCCTATGCTAAGGCCGGCGAGACCCGGGTCTTAAGCCCAATTCTGTCGGGGGGGCCAACGGTACATGTTTTGCTAAAAGGAAAAAAAAATCGTGTAGATTTAATCCGATTCAACCTAATATAATATGTTAATTTTCTTTTTTGATAAAGGCCCAATTTTTTTTTACTCTAATGGACAATAAAAAAATTTACTTGACCAAAAAAAAAAAGATATATACAAACAAGTTTTATTATTTTTTTGCATTTACGGATGTTAAAAACGCGATAAGTGTTGGAAAAAATGTAGTACTTAGGATTTGACAGAGAATTAGAAACTCCAAGGCACGTTAATAACGTTGTCTTTTAAGAGATGTTTTGTCCCACACGATTTGTCACTAAGGGATCAAATGAAAATCTCTTTCAGGATACAATGGGGGTGTTTGATTCAAACAGTGACTTGTTTGAATCAAACCCGAGAACACTCAAAGTTTTTCTAATGATGTTGTCAAATTTATGGATTTTCGTCTTCATAATTATGCCTTTTATAGGTTGCAAGTACCACATAAACGAATGGATGTACTCCTTGCACGAAAGGGTAGGGTTGTCACTGTTCACCGGATGAAAGCATGCAACCCTTACATGAAAGGGTAAGTACATATCCGTTCAAAAATGCGTGTTTCTGAAAATGCATATCCCTTCAGGTCGAACCCCGTTTCGTTGCGATAACATGAATTCGTACGGCAACTCGTATGCAAAAGATAATCAAAATATTTATTTATGAAAAAATATCTAACAATAAGAATGTTTTAAAAAAAACAATTTCAACTAAAAGGCCTAATTCGGGGACTTGGTCTTAGGCCCAATAAAAGCGAGGGCCGGACCTGGCATTACCAACAAAGCTTGCTCAATATCTGTTTTCTCACTGCACCACTGATGCTGACTATCTTGTATTTTACAGATTGGCAAGTGTCTTTGCCTGTCCTTAGCCGTAGCATGGAAGAATTCTGTATTCCTGTCCCCGTACATAAACCATTTAAATCTAGACTTTTGTTGTTGATCCAGATATTGGGAGTACTCCTCCACTGCCTTTTGCCATTCAAATTTGTCTGCAGGAATAGGGTCTTGATCATAAATAAGTTTTTTAGCCAAAAGATAAATATAATATTCCAACTTAATCTATCGTATCTTTGTTTTGAATATCATCATCTTATCTTTCATTTGATTACCTTTATCTTTTCCTTTATTAAAAACGTGCTTTGATACACGCCACAAATGTACTTCTGTCTGGTAACATGTCCCGTATCATCATCCGACACGTATGTATACGCACCAAATGCTAATGATAAACAAGTAGGTGAAAAATTCATAATTTTAAATTTTAGAAACGGGATTCGGACATACATATCCATAACTTTGGATATATTGCATAACCATATTAAAAATTGAGTACTAAAAATTTAGAGAACCAACAAAAATTGTTTCATATACGATATTATGTACTTTTGGTATTTATTAGTTGCTTCATATTTGCGTCTTCGGTGGGTTATCATTTTACTCCGATATTCCCATTAAGAAAATTTTCTAAACCCTCACTGATTATGAGGGGACTCTAATCTATTATTAATAGATCATATATCATAATCAATAATGTAAGTTGAGTTATCTCTATTCATGTATTTATTATTATTTCCTTTTCGGCATCCGATGACAATTGGGTCTTTTACTACGTGTGTTGAAAATTTCCGCATTTTCATTCAAATTTGAGATTTTCAACCAAGGGTCTTTATCACATATATGAGTGATAAAATAGAGGGATTCTAACGGCACTTCATTTTTCTATACTTTTGGCACTATGTTTGTTACTATTTTTCAATTATTTATAATTAATTTACACCACATACTAAAACTTTCAAGTTTCAACATATTACATCAAACCCACCAAAAATATATTTTTATATTTTCACCCCATCAATTAAATAAAAATCCTGCAACTGCCCTCTCTTCCTCCCGCCTCACCCCCCTCCCCCCACCCCACCCCCCCCCCCCCCCCCCCCCTAATAAAAAAAAAGGGTTTTATTGGCACACAACTTTTTACTACTTACACCACATCACTTCCGGCATCACAAAAATTACTTCAGCACCATATGATTTTTTATGAATGGTAGTCATTGTCACTGACGATGCTATTGAAAACCAACGCCGGTGACGGTGTTCAACAACGAAAGTCAGTGGCACCGAAGTTTACGTTATAAAAATGTCCAGGGCCGGCCCTCGCTTTTATTGGGCCTAAGACCAAGTCCCCGGATTGGGCCTTTTAGTTGAAATTGTTTTTTTTTAAAAACATACTTATTGTTAGATATTTTTTCATAAATAAATATTTTGGTTATCGTTTGCATACGAGTTGCCGTACGGATTAATGTTATCGCAACGAAACGGGGTTCGACCTGGAATATTTCTGACCTTTACCTTTTTGTGGTCCAGCAGACTTGGTAGCAGGTCTGCTATCAGTAGGTGTAGAAGGTCCAACAATCCTATTTTTGGATTTGTTCTTTTTGTTAGGAGCTGTTGACTTCTAGTTTTTCTTCCTTGAAGTATTCTCAGTAGGTTTTACTGCCTCAGCAACCTTACTTGGAGTTGGATCTTGTGCAGGTACAAACTTAGGACCAATTCTAGTACTAGGTTCAGTAACCTTACTGGATCCACTCTTTTTGGATTGTTGAGTTCCAAATCCAAGCCCTGTTCTATCACCATAAGGCTTTCCAGATTTGTATGCAGTAGAGGAACAAGATGGTTCAGCAGATTCAGAAGCTACTGGATGTTCAAGCAGCTTATACTGATTCTGTCCAGCCTCATTTTCCTTACCTTTGAGAATCCTTAATTCAGCATTCAATCTTTCAACTTCTACTTGAAGAGCTTCTTTTTCAGCCTTCACAATCTCATAACCAGATTGTATTGTCCTTAGTTGATTGAGGATGGCATCCAAAGCTTCTTCATTGTAGGAGTTTCTAGGATTCACTACTACAGAAAAGCATAAAGATCACGGTTTTTAAGTGTGATATATTTACATTAGTCACGGCTTCCAAAGTGTGGCATATTGAGGTGTGACATAAAGTACTTTAACTCAATCACGCTTACAACCGTGATCTATTATAATAATTATCACACTTAAAACCCGTGATCTATTATAGTTGGTATCACACTTAAAAACCGTAATCTATTATAATTTCATCACATTTAAAAAGCGTGATATATTATAGTAGTTATCATAGTTAAAAACCGTGATCTATTATAGTTGTTATCACACTTAAAAACCGAGATCTATTACAAGTAAAACACATTTAAAAACTGTGATCTATTTTATAAAAACCGTGATCTATTATAATTTAAATCACACCAATAAAAGTGTTTTTTTCGTTTCAAAAACAATATATAAGCACACATATTTTTTGTCTTTGTTGGGACTCGAACCCGGATACTCCGGATTAACGAGCCACACTTATTACCACTAGACCGATGCTTTCTTTCTTCTAATTTTCGACCACACTAAACTAAAATCTCATTATAAAATACCATATTATTTTAATCACAGTCAAAAACTGTGATTGATTGATTTTTTGTCTCATTTTTCCTAAAAACCGTGATAACAAAAATCGTGATATATTTTAGTTGTTATCACACTTAAAAACCGAGATCTACTATAATTTCAACACATTTAAAAACGCGTGATCTATTTTAGTTGTTATCACACTTAAAAACCGTGATCTATTATAGTTTTTATCACACTTAAAAACCGAGATCTATTATAATTTCAACACATTTAAAAACTGTGATCTATTTTAGTAGTTGTTATCACTCTTAAAAACCGAGATATATTATAATTTCAATCACACCTAAAAAAGTGTGATCATTCTTTTTTTCGAAAACGAAATATACGCACACATATCTTTTGTTGCCACTGGGACTCGAACCCGGATACTCTAGATTAAGGAACCACACTAATTACCATTGGGCTGATGCCCACTATATTATCATTTTCAACCACACTAATCTAAGATATGATTATAAAATATCATATTTTTTTAATCACAGTTAAAAACCGTGATTGATTGATGTTCTTGTCTCAGTTTTCTTAAAAACCGTGATAATAAAAACTATGATCTATTTTAGTTGTTATCACACTTAAAAACCGAGATCTATTATAATTCAACACATTTAAAACTGTGATTTATTTTAGTTGTTATCACACTTAAAAATCGTGATCTATTATAGTTGTTATCACACTTAAAAACCGAGATCGGTTATAATTTCAACACATTTAAAAACTGTGATCTATTTTAGTAGTTGTTATCACACTTAAAAGCCGAGATCTATTATTATTTCAATCACACCTAAAAAGTGTGATCATTCTTTTTTTTCACACCTAATAACCGTGATAAAAAATTTAAGTGTGATATATATACATTTTACTTGTCTCGGTTCTTTTAAAAGTGTGATCCTTATCTTTAGATAAGTGTGATTTATATCTCTTTTCTTATTAGTGGAAATAATTTGTCTCACTTTTTCTATAATTGTGACAAAAATATCATGAATTCAGTCACAGTTTAAAAATGAGAGTAATTGTTATAATTTATCTCGCTTTCTCAATAATTGTGACAAAAATATCATACCAATTTAGTCACAGATTAAAAGTGTGATAGTTTGGTATAATTTATCTCGTTTTTTCAATAACTGTGATAAAAATATCATATCAATGTTGTCACTGTTTTAGATGTGAGATTGATATATATAATTTATCTCGCTTTTTTAGAAACCGTGACGGAAATATCTTATCAATTCAGTCACAGTTTAATAATGAGATTAATTGATATAATTTATCTCGGTTTTTCAATAACCGTGACGGAAAAATCATATCAATTAAGTCACACTTTAAAAATGAGATTGATTAATATAACTTATCTCGTTTTTCAATAAGCGTGATAGAAAGTCGTAAGTGTGATATATATATTTTCGTTGTCTCGCTTTTTTATTGGATTGTTTTCATATCTTAAGTGTGACCTATGTCCAATTTTGTAGTAGTGATTTGAACCACAAGTTGATTCACAATCACTTCCAGCAGGAGTGTTAATTGATACAGTATTGTATACCTCCTCAGTTTCATCCATATTGGCCATCAAAGCATAATCTTCCATATCAGCAACCAATGCTGTGTTATCTGATTCATTTCATTTTTCAGATTCCACTTCATACCCTGATTTATCTTCAGCAACCATAGCCTTCTTGCAATGTCTTCTTTGTTGACTCTTGGTCTTCAGTAGGTCTGGACAATCAGGTCTAAAGTGTCCAGGCTTCTTGCAGTTGAAGCAAAGATAATCAGGTTCTTTACTTTGTCTTTACTCAGGGCAGTCAGGTTTGAAGTGTCCTGGTTTCTTGCAATAAAAGCACAGATAGTCATTGTCTTTCTTTGATTCTTCTTTCTTCCTTTCAGTAGGCCTTTTTGTGAAATTTCTTGAAGGGGCCTTTCCAGTCTTCATCATCCTGATTTTCTTGCTCAGTAGAGCAATGCATTTCTCGCATCTCATCCAAAGATATCATCTTGTCCTCCAGATGTTTCTTCCTGATGTGAAGCAGCCAACGCAGTGGTCTTTGGCTCTTCTTTTTCAGTCTCAGGTACAAGTTTTTTTGCTAAATTCATAAGCCTTAAGATCTGAAAATAACTTGAAGTTGTCTTCTTCATGCAGCTTTCTCATTTCTTCTATTGCAGTCACCTTCATTTTCCAAACATTTTTGCATGTAGTGCTTCCAAGATTTTTGTGTTTATTTCCTCCTTTGAATAACTTACACTCAGCAAGGTAAGTTCATCCAGGATAGCATTAAATCTTTATTCCATTTGCTCAATGGTTTCATTAGGTAGCATCTTGAACTTTTGAAACCTCTTTTTGACCACACTGATTTTATTTTTCTTTATTGCATCAGTGCCTTCACAGATCAACTGTATCTTGTCCCAAAGTTCCTTTGCAGTTTTGAAATCTTTAACCTTCATGTAAATATTGCTATCCAAATATCTATAAATAATATCAATAGCAATATTGTTGAGGTTTGCTCTTTTTCTGTCTTCTGCATTCCATTCTCTTTTTGGTTCAGGAATGTATTCTGTAGTATCACCCACTGTTACTGCCTTGGTAATCTCCAGTGGTCCATCAGTTAGTACATCTATCATCTCATCATGAGTTGCAGCAAGGTATGCCTGCATTCGACGTTTATATTCATCAAATCTATCTAGAGAACACATCAGCATTGTTCTAGCATACTGGGTGTTATCCATGATGCAAGTCTTTGAAAATCAGTAACTTGAAAAAGTTTCAAAGTATTTTCACAAGCACAACAAGTAGGATTTCTTCGAACGAAAATCGCTACGATACCAATTGTTGGTCCCTTGAAAAGGCTTTGGTTAAGTTTAGAGGGGGGGGGGGTGAATAAACTTAACACTTAAAACTTTTGGAGTTAACAAATTCAGCAATTTCGGCACCTTACTGCGATACTTCGCAGTCCGTCGACACCTCGCAGCTCCGTCGATGAACGATAGTCTACTGACAGTTTGGTTTACTGAATTTGTGCAGCGGAATTATATCAAAATTAAGCCTTGTGACTTGTTGTTAAATATGATACTAAGTATTGGATACTCAGTAGTGTATGTGTGTGATTTCAGTTGCTAGATTCAATGGATTGATGTGTATAATAAACTAAGTGCAGAATGTAAATGCAGAAAGTAAGTAGGCAGATTTTATAGTGGTTCCAGGTGGTGTAATCCTGTCAGTCCACTCTTCTCTTGTGATGTTGGAGGAAATTCACTAGAGATCTTTGATGTAGCTGTTACAAAGATTCCTAAGTTGCTTGTCCTTCACCAATAACTATGGCTTCACAACCGAAAAGCGGGAACGGTAGGATTGCTGCTCCTGAGTCTTCCACTGGTCCTTGAAGGGTAGGATTGCCTCTTCACCAGCTCCATCACAAACAACATTCTTTCACACAACTGTGCTTCACTGTCTTCAGCAGGTTCTTTATAAAATAAAGATTGAATCAAATAAATGATTCAGTTGCAGCAGCTTGATTAGGATGATATAATCAGCAGCTTGCAGTCTTCAAGTGTGTATACTTGATGTAGCTTGAATACAGAATACACTTAAAGACTCTTTCTGGATCAGTAGCTTTAATTTCAGTAAGTTCAGCAGGGTGTTTTTCAGCTCAGAATAGTCTATTATATTTTTCTTTTAAAGTTCATCAATCATCCTCTTATTTTCTGAGTTGAAAGTCCTCTATTTATAGGTAGGAATGCGTGTGACTTGTATTTGAAATTCAAATGTAACCGTTCCTGGTTTTTGTCCCATCTGATTTGCTTTCTGTCACTATTCATAGGACTGACACTGTCAGAATTTCTTTTTGACAGTGCAGTCTGTCCACCCTTTGACTTATAACCATTGGATAAAGTCCTGAATCATCCCAACGTCCTTTTAATCTCAGCCCTTGATTTGTTTGATAAATCAGAGGTAGTTAGTTGTCCTTATCCATGTAATATTCCAATGTAATCTTGAATTAATCGAGGTATATTATCAGCAGGTTCATCGATCTCCGTCGAGATACCCATCATCTATTTCGAACAGCAATTTCCTGTGTATAAAATACAATGCAGCTGATTTCTTTTATCTAACTTTTATTTGTGAAGTTAGATTACACCTTTTTAAGTATAACCAAGTTCCAAACATCATCCAACTTGTGGAACTTAGACCTTCTTCACAAGGTATATGTAATCAGTTTAAGTCATCACAGACTTGCCTAAATTCTGATTCCATATCCTTGACTCAAATTACTAAGTTTGATTCCTTAGCCTTCTATAACTGAGTTTGAGTCCTCAGCCTTCAGTCTTCAGCAGGTTCCTGACTAGTCTACTGACCTATCTACCCTACTGATATAGACCAGTCTGCTGATATAAATCAGTTGACCATTACAGTGCTTGTTTGATCAAGCCTATTCATAAATCAAACTCTAATAAACCTATACATTTGATCTAGACATCTTTTTGCCTTTGCACTATAACAGCTAGTCTGGTACTCATCATCAAAACATAGAAATAAGTCCAACAAAAGAGGACAGTGAAATTTTTTTTCGGGTAAAAATGACATGTCCTTATTCAGCTGTGATAGTTAAACATTGAATTTGAGGTCAGTTCTACAGCAACAAACAGTGGATTTAGGGTTATGAACAGTGGATTCATCCTTATCACCCAGTTTATATTTTTACTGTCATGATTCCTATTTTCCCCTCTTTTGTTATCATTTTAAACCACTCCCCCATATTTATATTAAAGCCATAACTAACAAAATGATAGAAATACAAAAAAAAGGAAGGTGGTACAAGGAAAAAAATGAAGGCAATGTCTACAATCGTCAAACAACTTCAAAAATAAATATTAGAAAAAGACAATTCATCCAAGCCGCACCAAGGTGGAAGCCAAACCCACAAAATGCGGCAAGCATAACAAGCTTAGACGTGGCCGGTTCCGGGCCGGTTCTGGGTCTTTGGCACAACCCTCTGGTTCCGGGTCCAAATGAAACCGGAACTGTTGGTTTTCTAGCCGGTTCTGCCGGGTCTCGGGAACCGCCGGGTTTTGCGGTTTCCGGTCCGGTTCCGGGTCTCGGCGGTTCCTGCGTCCAGACGGTTCAGATCACGGTTCCAAAAAAATCCATATTTTTTTTACAAAATTTATATAACTTACGTTAAAATTAATAATAAATTCTAATTATTAAACTATATATATTATTCAATTTCATAACTATATTTTAAAAATAACACACGGCTTGTATCGTATTTAATTTCATATCTATATATAATATTTAATTTCATAACTTATATTCTAGATAATTTGTATGTAAATTAAAGAATAATGCGTAGTTTTCTAATTGTTTATTTTTTATGATTAATTTGTAAGTAAATTAAACTTACATTTCATATTGTGATTACGATGATTTATACTTATAATATTATGTATATAAGTTGATTTTATATCTTAAGGAATCGAGGCAAAATGTATATAAAAGTTGTTTTATTAAGCAACACCATAATGATATATTATAAACAGCCTTAAATGTATATAAAAGTTGTTCCACGCTCATAATGATACATTTTTTCACAAACATTACAAACAACTTTAAATTTTGAATGATTCACTTCCCTGGTAGTTTCATCATTAACATTTTCTTTTCGAAAAAAATCGAAAAGCAGACACAATGATAGACATTGAAAAATAATATATTTCGAATGTGATAAAGTAAACGAATTTATTCAGAACAACTTCAAATCACTATCCGAAATATATTATAATGGTAGATAATATTATAATATGAGAGTTAGAATAGAATTGTGGGTAAAAAGTGATGAAATGGATATGTATTTATAGTGTGATGAGTGTGTGATATTTAAAATAAAAAACAAATTATTCAAAAAAATTGAAAATATATACGTTGGAGTCAAGTTGGTCCAAGTTGGAGAAAAAAAAAACCGCCGGTTCCGGGCCGGGTCGGGTCCGGTGGAACCTAGAACCGGGTTGGACCCGTGGAACCGCCGGTTCCTGGACCCGTGTACCCAGAAAACCCGTGGACCCACCGCGACCCGGGAATCTCCGGGTCTGACCCGTCATTTGAACCGGAACCGGCCACCTCTAAACAAGCTCAAGTGTGCAACAATAAGCACCCAATGGTCACCCCTCCGAAATTATACCAATTCAATCTCCGAAAATCTTTATACCGTAGCTTTAAGAGGACTCACCTTCCATTCTTCCCAAATCTTCTTCTTCATTTTTTTATCATGAGATAACCACATAAATGATAGCGATTGAACCTCGCGAAGAATAGCTTCTGGTTCCAAAACAAGTGAATTGAAGACTACTTTGTTTCTAAAGAGCCAAATAGACCATGCCGTGACACCAATAATTGCCCTCCAAAGTTGTGCTACGAGCTTACTAGAATTTATCATAGGCCTAGATCTACATAACTCAGCAAAGGAAGAAGAGATAGGAAACTGGATTTTACACCAATTTAACACATGGCACCAAATCAAGTAAGAAACATCACAAGTGATAGAAGATGATTAACCGATTCCTCAAACTTATATCGAAGTGGACACACATCATCCTGTAAAACGACCCATCTTTTGGCAAGATTTAGCTTTGTAGGAATTTGTTTGAGACCCGCTTTCCACATGAATATATTGACTTTTGACGGCAGCAATGAATTCCAATCAATTGTAAGGTCTGAATCCAAAAAAGTATCATTGAAAAAACCCAATTCCAACATTTTTCTAAGGCAAGCTGAGGAGAAGATTCCATTATGACTGAGCTTCCATGATACTATGTTAGAGGTACCTACAATCAAACGAATATCGGAAATAAAAGACTCCAACCTTGCCAATTCGGCAATATCCAAATCTCTCAACCTCCTAAACCATTCCCACCTCCATTCCCAACCCGAGCTACCCCGCTTTCTCACCTCTTGCACCGTAACTTCTTTATTTTTAGCTAGTGAAAATAAATTTGGGAACATGTTTTTCAGCTTATCACTCCCACACCAAATATCATGCCAAAATATAATGCTACAACCATCCCTCACTTCCCAACTACCCGAGTCTATCAAATTGACTCCCAACTCCTTAATACTACACATAGCATCTAGAATCCCACCCCAAACCTTTCCTACCCCATTCCAACTTCGATAAAGGATCCAGGCACCATCTAACCCATAAATAGAAACCACAATTTTTCTTCAAAAAGCATTCGGTTCAGACTAAAACCTCCACCACCACTTACCTAGGAAAGCCAAATTTCTAATTCTCAAACTACCAATACCAAGTCCCCCTCCCCCCAAGGAAACGGGAGCTTGGATTTTTTGACAAGATCCCTAGAGATTTTTTTTGAGACCCAGCCCCTCCCCAAAAAAAAAGATGAACGCAGTCACTCCAAGTTGCGGAGAACACACAGCAGGGACTTGTAGACGAAAAAAAAAAAGAGCAACGGAAGAGCACTCAAGACAGCCTTTATGAGGACCAACCTATCCCCTTCAGATAACGATGCCCATTTCCAGCTACCCAACTTTTCGTCGCATCTTTGAATAATCTCATCCCAAGCAATTCTTCTTTTTAAATTGTGACCAACCTGTTAGGAACTTTTTATTATGTTTTGATGATTTCCATACTAGCTGTTATAGCAAGCCTGAAATAAGTTAGAAATCTCTGTATAAGTCCTTACTTAGAGTCTGACAAGTTGTATAAGTTAAGTCAGACAAGTATTGTACTAGTTGGTAGGACGGCAAAGTAAAAATAGATTTCCGGCAGAGAGAAGCCAGCCAAGTACCAGCAGAGAAACAATGAAGAAACTATGGTCTGACTTATAACCAAGAAAGTCTGTGATGACCTTGGATAAGTTTAATTTACATTCCAAGTGATGAAACTTAATGTTTAACTATGGTGTACACTGATCTCACACAAGTCAAGGATCAGTGAAGTACAAGGATTCCCCTGAACTAAGAAGAATGAAGGAAACAGTGAATCGGCAAAGTAATCTAACTATCCGCTGAGTGAAGACAAAGCACTAAAGAAAGATCTAAGCGGCGAAGTCAGAAGGATCACTTGACCGTTCAGAGAACGGCGAAGTAAACCTCACTTAATCAGATTTTGAAATATGATACAGATTCAGAGGATCAAGCATTAAATGCACAATCAATAGAGGATCAATCCAGGACGGATCTTCAGATAAACGTTTGAAGAAAAAATCCGATCACTGAAATTAAGGAGAATATAATTGAGGGGGAATCAAGAATAAAATCAAGGATTATTCCCCACATTAAATAGCCAACGGACGGAATTTCAAATCAAGGATATTCAAGGCTATAAATAGAAGGCATTGACAGACAGGAAAAACGATTGATAGAAATTAAAAAAAAGGAACAAGCAGTAACCCTGTCAATTTGAAAAGCCATCTCTCTGAACTTACAAGGATTTATCTAGAGATCAACTCAGACATCAGTACTACAATTCCATATCTAGCACTGAGATTGATGACGGTTAAAATATACCTATTTATGTCATCAATTCTAACCTTAAATCGGAGTTAATTATATATATTTCATATTGAATCACTTGTTTATATTTATTATTTAATGTTAAGTGATTATTAATATGATTTTTGGTATTTAGCTGTTTTTATTATTAAAGACCAATTTATTGTGCGATAAATCCTGATTTCGTAGATCATGATAAATCGGGAGGATAAATGTCATTCAATCAGTGAATCTCAAGATAATAAGGAAGAAAATCGGAGCATTAATCAATGGATAAGTTAGAGAAATCAGATCAGCACGGAAGAATGCAGTGGGGAGCAAGTTAGACGAGAAACACATTTAACATGTGCAAAAAAGGGGCTCGGTCGACCGAGCCACTTCATTCGGTCGACCGAGGGTTGATATGCGGTCACCCGCAGCTCATCCAGAAGAAAAACGCGTGTATATCTTCTAGATCCTTCCTAGGTCGGCTATAGCCTCTATATAAGCAGCAGCTACGAAATTGAGACCACAACCACCAACAACCCATAAGATACAATATATACAATACCTTGAGTTTATTAAGTTTTTAGTTTTTTTTATGTTCGTTCATTGTGGAGTCGTCGGATTCTCCGGTTAGGGAGCGCATTAAAGAGTGGGAGTCATTCTCATCTTCAAGGGTATGACTTTTCAATTATGCAATCTTTATTCGTAGATCTGATTTATTTTATTATGGAGTAGTTTTCTTGTATTGATTCCGCGATGTAGACTAATTACGAACCCATGTGTTTAGGTTAGAAACGTTAAGAAGTAATCAAAATTTGTACCGACGCAGATCCTTTCCCGGTCAGCCGAGACATGTCACTCGGTCAACCGAGACATTTCATTCGGTCGACCGAGGGTGGTGAAGTTTAGGGCAGAATTATGACCGGCTTTGACTACGTCAGATTCTCTGATTTGGAATTAAAACGAGTAATTAAACCTGATCAACTTAATTACTTGTCATCATAATTTAACAAGAAACCTAAAAAGTGATTGTTACTTAGGATCTAGATTGAATCGGCATCTAAGAAGTACGCCTTACCCTAGGAATGTTGCTTAGATGAGGTTACGGTTTATACCGGCATCCCTAGTTTCGTAATTGTGTCAGAAGTTATATGAGATGGAGGCATTAAAAGGCGAAGTCACGTAATTGAGGCACAATGATTTAGATGGCCTAATCGGAGCTAAATCTACCTTTGGGGATGACTCCCGTAGTCATAATAATTAATCTTTAACGTTTGTTTTGTCTCGTTGTCAATCTAGTTCACATGGGGTAGTTATTAGCTACTAGCGTAATCAATATTCTTAATATTCTTTGTTTAGATGATATCAACAGTATTGTCCTTGTTTTAGTAGTTTTTAGTTTGTCTTTGTGGTATTCTCGTGTCTTGTGGTTGTCACTATCTTATTTACTACGTTTAGTTGGTCGTAGACCGCCCTTTCAATTTAGTTCTAGTAGAATAAAGTTGTGTTTTGTTTGTGCCGAGTCTCTGTGGGATCGACCTCGACTCTATCTAGCTATACTACGATTGAACCTAGTTCTCTTGCTAGTGTGTTAGTTAGGTATCGAGTATTTTATTACTTGACCTGTACATCAAGTTTTTGGCGCCGTTGCCGGGGACTCGAGTCATTGAATTAAAATATAGCTTATTTTGTTAGAACTGGATTCGTGGACATTCTGTGAATAAGAGTCTGTATATTAAATAGTGTCGTTATAAAAATAAAAATAAAAAAGAGTTCGGTCGACCGAACCACAGTTCTCGGTCGACCGAGAATTTATTTTTTTCTGTTTCTGTTCTGTATTAGTTTTACAGTATTCTGCTTCTATTTTATTTACGTTTTTTTTTCTTCTCAAACTTGTTTCGAGTCTGTTTTAGTTTCGTTTTTATTATTTAGTCTAGTTAAAGGCCTTGCCTTTATGTTTTTATTGTTTTATTGTTTTTTTTTTGTTATTTTATAGTACGCTACTCAGAAATCGAAGGAACCGCTTGAGCCATATAATCCTGAAATAGAGAAATTTGCGAGTCGAAATAGAAAGTTAGCTAGAGAACTGGCTAAGCAAGGAGAAGAGGATCCAAATCTAAAGGAAAGCGAGCACGAATCAGAAGAAGGACATACAACCGATCATTCTAAGCATTCTGAATCTGAAACAGAAATGGAAGGCATTCCGGTCAATCCAAACCAGGTACTTAATCCTGAAGTTATTAATAATGCCAATAATGTTAATAATGCGAACAATCTTAATGCTAATAATGGAAACCAAGATGCGAGGCGCACTTTGCAAAGTTATGCAACGCCCACTATTGAGCAATTCATTCCCGCTATCGTAGCACCGCAAAATGCTGCGGAAGTCTATCACCCTAGGCCTAATGTAATTCAAATGGTGACCAACTATTCCACTTTTCATGGAGTCCAAAACGAGGATCCTGGTGTTCATGTGACAAATTTCTTGGAAATCGTTAGCACTGTGAAACCAGAATTAATCCCGGAGGGTAACATTCATCTTAAGCTTTTCCCTTTCACTTTGAAAGATAAAGCTAAGCAATGGCTTCTCTCTTTAGAGGTTGGATCTATCACTACGTGGGAACAATTGTTGCAGAAATTCATGAATAAATACTTCCCTTTAAGAAAAACTTTTAAGTTACGCCAAGACATCTTAGGATTTAAGCAACAACCCGGGGAAAGTTTTGATCAAGCTTGGGAACGTTTTAAGGAGGCCATGAGAAAGTGTCCTCATCACGATATCTCTCTGTGGCTTCTAATGCAAACTTTTTACCATGGGTTGAGAGAGACTGAGAAAATTATAGTAGACGCCTCCAGCAATGGAGCGTTTGTTCTTTTATCTCCTGAGGAGGCACAAGGAAAGATGGAACAAATATCGATGAATAGTCAATGGGGAGGCAATGACATAGCTACTGTAAAGATGGCCGCTGACAGATTTGAGGATAGTGCATATACCAAAATCTTAGGACAATTATCTGTTATCAACAATAAGGTAGACGGAATGCAAGAGAGGATGGCACGAGTAGAGAAAGGGACTGGAATCGAAGTAATTCCTCAAGGTGAGAATGCTGGTACTGAAGAAGCCAATTATATTGGGAAGCAAGGAAATCAATGGGGAGGATATAAGCCTAACCATAACCATCCTGGATTCCGATATAGTGACCCGAATGCAGGAGAAGGGCCTAAACCGCCTACTACTTATGTACCCCAGCAAACTAAAACTTTTGGTTGGGAAGCTGCAATAGAAAAACTGAGTAATGTCGTTACTGACAATATGGGACAACTTTCAAAATCTATGGCTGATTTAGCCACTAACTTTAGCCAATATTGCCAGAAGACCGATGCTAAGGTGACCAACCAAAAAGCTCTAGTCCAAAATCTCACTCATCAAATAGGACAACTAGCTGAGCAAGTCTCAATTAGACCTCCTGGAGGGTTGCCAAGCAACACTGAGAAGAACCCTAATGATTTGAATGCGATCATGACAAGAAGTGGAAAAGAAGTAACTCCACCATCCCTGCAAGAGAAAGAGAAAGTCACAAAGAATAAGGATGGTGAGCCAAACAATGAGACTAATACTTCCGAGACTTTGCCTGAGCAAAGAACTTATAAAGAACCTGCTGGCCCTAGAGTTGAACTTTACAATAACAAGTATCCAATTTTCACTGATGTCGATCCTTCAACTCTACCTTATCCTCCACCAAAGCCGAAGCCTAAGTTTGATAATAAGAGGTATAAGAAGTTCGTGGATATATTCAGTAAGTTACAAATCAATATACCCCTAGTTGAAGCACTAGCTGAAATGCCTGAGTACACTAAGTTTTTAAAAGTCGCCGTCTCAACTAAAAGGAAACTTCTAGATTTAGAGACCATATGCCTTAATGAGGAGTGCTCAGCCATTCTTCAACATAAGTTACCCCCAAAATGCAAAGATCCGGGAAGCTTTCTCATTCCCTGCACCATAGGTAACGTATGTCTAAACAAAGCTTTGTGTGATCTAGGAGCAAGCGTGAATCTGATGCCACTATCTATTTTTCGGAAACTAGGCATGAAAGATCTTAAGAAGACTTCAATCACACTGCAATTAGCTGACCATTCTGTCAAAGAACCTTATGGAGTGGTTGAGGATGTGCTAGTAAGAGTTGAAAAGTTTGTATTCCCTGTCGACTTTGTGGTATTAGATATGGAAGCTAACTACGAAGTGCCCTTGATATTAGGGAGACCTTTCATGGCCACTAGTAGAACGCTAATTGATGTTTACAAAGGCGAGTTAGTATTAAGAGTGAACGAAGAGAGAGTTGCATTCAATGTCTTCGACACTATGAATCAACATGATGATGGAGAGGATGCATGTTTCATGTTGGATTCCATTGATAGGATCGTTCAAGAATTTCAACAACATGAAAGTATCAAGGATTTCTTGGATGCTGTCTTGGAAGAAGAAGATGAAGTCAAGTACGTGAGTAGTGAGGAGGAGAAGATGATATGGCCAGGATGTAGTAGAGGAACCCCTAGGCCTGTAGAGGAAGTAAGTACTGCGGAGATTGAAAGATTCTATCATAGACCAACGTGGCATAAGTACTTCGAACTTAAACTCACTGGTCAAAAGTTGAAGACCTCTTTGGAAGAACCTCCCACTAATTTGACTTTAAAACCTCTTCCTGCAAATTTGAAGTATGTATTTCTTCAAGATGAGACTTTGCCACTAATTATATCTTCTTCCTAGACGGATTTACAAGAGGAGAAACTAATGAGAGTTTTAAGAGAGTACCGCGGAGCATTTGGATGGACCATAGCTGACATTAAGGGCATTAGTCCAAGCGTATGTATGCACAAAATCTCCGTGGACCCTGAAAAGAAAGTGGTTGCACAACCTCAGAGGCGTCTAACCCCACAATTAAAGGACGTGGTTAGGGATGAGGTTATAAAAATGCTAGAAATGGGAATTATATTTCCAATTGCTGATAGCGAATGGGTAAGCCCTATCCACGTAGTTCCCAAGAAGGGAGGATTGACGGTGCAAGCCAATGAGTTGAATGAGTTAATTCCTGTGAGGCTCATCACCGGTCATCGAGTATGCATAGACTTTAGGAAACTAAATGATGCGACTCGTAAGGACCACTTTCCTCTTCCCTTCATCGATCAAATGCTCGAGAGACTGAGCGGGCATGCTTTCTATTGTTTTCTTGACGGGTATTCGGGATACTATCAAATCCACATCTCGCCCGAAGATCGTGAGAAAACAACATTTACATGCCCATATGGGACATTTGCGTGTAATCGAATGCCATTTGGATTGTGTAACGCTCCCGAGACATTTCAACGATGTATGATGTCATTATTTGTGGATATGGTGGAAGATTTCTTGGAATTCTTTATGGATGATTTCTCCGTATTTGGAGACGAATTCGATTCATGTCTCACACATCTAGCACGAGTGTTGAAGAGATGTGAGGAGACGAATCTTGTGCTTAACTGGGAGAAGTGTCATTTGATGGTTACGGAAGGTATAGTACTAGGCCACCGCATATCAAAGAGCGGAATAGAGGTGGATAGAGCCAAAGTTGAGGTGATCGAGAAATTACCTCCACCTAACAATCTTAAAACTTTGCGAGGTTTTTTAGGCCACGCCGGATTTTATCGTAGGTTTATTAAGGACTTTTCCTTAATCTCTAGACCTCTTACAGAATTATTGGCCAAGGATGTGCCATTTGTGTTTTCTAATGAGTGCATAAAAGCTTTCAACGAAATAAAAAGTAGGCTGATTACTGCACCCGTTCTGGTCGCGCCGGATTGGGATCTTCCGTTTGAACTGATGTGTGATGCAAGTGATACTGCTGTTGGCGCTGCTTTGGGTCAAAGAAAAGATAAGATCTTTAGGCCTATTTATTATGCAAGCCGGACTTTGAATGCTGCCCAAAGAAATTATGCCACAACGGAGAAGGAGCTTTTGGCCGTTATCTTTGCTTTTGACAAGTTTAGATCTTACTTAGTGGGATCTAAAGTCACTGTGTGGACTGACCATGCGGCACTTAAGTATCTCCTAGAAAAACAAGATTCAAAGCCTAGATTGTTGAGATGGATTCTACTGCTGCAAGAATTTGACGTAGAAATCCAAGATAAGAAAGGAAGTGAGAATGTGGTGGCCGATCATCTGTCGCGCTTACAATTAGAGGATGGTGAGGAATTACCTGAGATAGGAGAATCTTTTCCTGATGAACAACATTTCTCCATCACCACCATCGGGGGACATGATGATTGTGTTGCGGTTTCTTCGCGAATAGAGGTTGTGAAGGAGAAGAAACAACCATGGTTTAGTTTGTTTGTTAATTATCTATCCGCAAAGTACCTACCACCAAATCTCACTATCCAAGAAAGGAAAAAATTCTTTAAAGATCTTAGACACTATTATTGGGATGAGCCTTATCTGTTTAAGCTAGGATCTGATAATGTTTTTCGAAGGTGTGTGCCCGAGGAAGAGTATAATGATATCATGAAGCATTGTCATTCTTACGAAGTTGGAGGGCACTACGGGGGAGAAAAAACTGCGGCCAAGGTCCTCCAATGCGGTTTTTATTGGCCGACATTGTTTAAGGATGCACACCAATATGCACGAGCATGTCATGCTTGTCAAATGACATGAAATATTTCACGGAGGAATGAGATGCCACTTAAGAGCATCTTAGAAGTAGAACTCTTTGACGTTTGGGGAATAGATTTCGTTGGACCCTTCACTTCATCACTATCTAACCGATACATCTTAGTTGCTGTTGATTATGTATCCAAATGGGTTGAGGCCATTGCTTCCCCTACTAACGATGCTAAGGTTGTAGTTAGATTCTTGAAAAAGAATATTTTTACAAGGTTTGGGACGCCAGTGGCGATTATAAGCGACAATGGTAGTCATTTTTGCAATAAACCTTTTGGAAGGTCGATGATTAAGTATGGGGTTCGACATAAGCTAGCAACCGCATATCACCCCCAGACTAGTGGGCAAGTAGAAGTCACCAATCGAGAGATAAAGCGTATCTTGGAGAAAACTGTCAATACGACTAGGAAATATTGGTCGTTACGTTTAGACGACGCTTTATGGGCTTATAGGACTGCATATAAAACCTCGATTGGAATGTCCCCGTATAGGATTACTTTTGGAAAGGCATGTCATCTTCCTGTGGAATTTGAGCACCGGGCCATGTGGGCAACAAGGATGCTAAATTTTGATCAGACGTTGGCCGGTGAGAAGAGGATGTTAGAATTAACTCGCCTGGAGGAGTTTCGTTTAGAGGCATACGAGAATGCCAAGATTTTCAAGGAGCGCATGAAGAAGTTCCATGACAAAAAGATTATGGAGAGGACCTTTCAAAAGGGTGATCTGGTTCTCTTGTACAATTCACGCTTAAGACTCTTCCCGGGCAAGTTAAAATCAAGATGGTATGGCCCATTTCGAGTACAACAAGTCTTTCCTTCTAGAGCGGTGGAGCTATTCAATTTCAAAGACGAGTCCAGGTTTGTGGTCAATGGACATCGTGTGAAGCATAATCAAGGGCTTCCGCCTGGTGCTGAGGAGGAGGTTTTGTACCTCGAAGACCCTATCTATGAATAAACCATCTTGAACTGAGTCGAGCTAGCGACTATAAATTTAGAACTATTTCCTTATAACTATCTTTTCGTTTTTATTTTTAATAAAGTAGCATGCGCCTATCACGGTTTTTTTCATCTCGCCATGTTACGAGTCTAAGTTCGGAATAAACGAGGTTTTTTCCTTGATAGCCGTCATGTGAGTTTTTATTTAGGTTTAAATCCCTTTTGGTATTGTCCATGGCAGTATAAAGTAAAGTGGCTTAAACTGTTTTGAGATATTTATATCTAATTACGGCCACATTATTTTATAACTTCCATAGACATGGTATTTGACGATTTCGTGGAGCTTGTTTGCTTATACAGGATGTGTCTGTCTCTCCACGATGTGCTGATGTTTACTCCGATATTGTTCCTTTACTTGGGAGCCGTTTCCAGAGCTAAGTCTTTTTTCTTAAACTCTCATTTATTTTTGTCATTGAGGACGATGCCATGTTTAAGTGGGGGGCAAGGGACTTAGCTATATGTTGAAAAAGTAAAGAGGAACGGAATATTGAGGCAATATTGAGCCAAATTTAAAAAATTTCATGGATAAATGCCAAGTTGTTTAACTCGTACCCTTAAACTTGTGAAGTTCTTATACTTAGAATTGATAGGAAAGAAACCAAGTTGTGTGAGTACGTGGTCATATTATACTTTTGCGATAAATTGTTAGTAAACTTAAGGATATTCATGCCAACAATTACAAGTAGTTAGGTATTGTTCAATTACTCAACATGTGAATCGCTTAGTACCGCATGAATTATAAAAAGAGGTATGTGTACATTGCATAGATGATTGGTTATGCTTACCTAGTGTCGTTATTTATTGACTGATGTATTATGATCTTCTAGCCATCAAAGCGGAGTAATAAGCTTGAGACGTACCTGTGTTTTGACAATGCGTTAAAACATTGGGCTTGTAGTAACATTACCAAAGTAGCCCCACGCTTGTGGTAATATTCGATACTATGCATGATCTAAGATAGGGGGATAATCAAAAAAAAAATTTCTTCCTTGAGATTGGTAGTATCTGAAAAATATGAAGAATTGAAAAAGTTCAAGTTTTTAGAGGCTTTGAGTAGTACTCGGTCTCCAAGTCCAAAATCCCTATAGATACGCTCTTGCTTATTGTTCTAGTGCTTTAACCATTGCGAGGCAAAAGAAGTATGAATGCTGATGTTGGTGAATTTTGATATGAAGTCTGCATAAACTCTAATCTTGCTACATTTATACAAAACCAATGCACATGCACACAATCACTTCGATTCATAGCGAGTAGTGAATAATGCTTATCTTATGAGCATGACTGGTATGAGTTGACTCGAGTTTCTTGTGTAAGTATGAGTTGACCAAGGAAAATGTTGTCTTGGGGAATGACTTATTGATGCTTTGTTCGGGACGAAGCAAAGTTTAAGTGTGGGGCATTTTGATGACGGTTAAAATATACCTATTTATGTCATCAATTCTAACCTTAAATCGGAGTTAATTATATATATTTCATATTGAATCACTTGTTTATATTTATTATTTAATGTTAAGTGATTATTAATATGGTTTTTGGTATTTAGCTGTTTTTATTATTAAAGACCAATTTATTGTGCGATAAATGCTGATTTTGTAGATCATGATAAATCGGGAGGATAAATGTCATTCAATCAGTGAATCTCAAGATAATAAGGAAGAAAATCGGAGCATTAATCAAGGGATAAGTTAGAGAAATTAGATCAGCACGGAAGAATGCAGTGGGGAGCAGGTTAGACGAGAAACGCATTTAACATGTGCAAAAAAGAGGCTCGGTCGACCGAGCCACTTCATTCGGTCGACCGAGGGTTGATATTCGGTCACCCGAAGCTCATCCAGAAGAAAAACGCGTGTATATCTTCTAGATCCTTCCTAGGTCGGCTATAGCCTCTATATAAGCAGCAGCTACGAAATTGAGACCACAACCACCAACAACCCATAAGATACAATATATACAATACCTTGAGTTTATTAAGTTTTTAGTTTTTTTGTATGTTCGTTCATTGTGGAGTCGTCGGATTCTCCGGCGCATTAAAGAGTGGGAGTCATTCTCATCTTCGAGGGTATGACTTTTCAATTATGAAATCTTTATTCATAGATCTGATTTATTTTATTATGGAGTATTTTTCTTGTATTGATTCCGCGATGTAGACTAATTACGAACCCATGTGTTTAGGTTAGAAACGTTAAGAAGTAATCAAAATTTGTACCGACGCAGATCCTTTCCTGGTCAGCCGAGACATGTCACTCGGTCAACCGAGACATGTCATTCGGTCGACCGAGGGTGGTGAAGTTTAAGGCAGAATTATGACTGGCTTCGACAACGTCAGATTCTCTGATTTGGAATTAAAAGGAGTAATTAAACCTGATCAACTTAATTATTTGTCATCATAATTTAACAAGAAACCTAAAAGGTGATTGTTACTTAGGATCTAGATTGAATCAGCATCTAAGAAGTACGCCTTACCCTAGGAATGTTGCTTAGATGAGGTTACGGTTTATACCGGCATCCCTAGTTTCGTAATTGTGTCAGAAGTTATATGAGATGGAGGCATTAAAAGGCGAAGTCACGTAATGGAGGCACAATGATTTAGATGGCCTAATCGGAGCTAAATCTACCTTAGGGGATGACTCCCGTAGTCATAATAATTAATCTTTAACGTTTGTTTTGTCTCGTTGTCAATCTAGTTCACATGGGATAGTTATTAGCTACTAGCGTAATCAATATTCTTAATATTCTTTGCTTAGATAATATCAACAAGTATTGTCCTTGTTTTAGTAGTTTTTAGTTTGTCTTTGTTTTAGTAGTTTGTGGTTGTCACTATCTTATTTACTACGTTTAGTTGGTCGTAGACCGCCCTTTCAATTTAGTTCTAGTAGAATAAAGTTGTGTTTTGTTGTCAGTCTGTGGGATCGACCTCTCTATCTAGCTATACTACGATTGAACCTAGTTCTCTTGCTGTGTTCGTACGCAACTTTCGTTTGTTGAGTATTTTATTACTTAGATTCGTATCATGAAATAAAAGAGATTGATCAAGCAAGGTTGTGAATCTCATTCACTTCAAATTGAAGCCGAATCGAAGGATCGAGAAGGAATTGCCCGTTGGTCCCGAGGTGAAACTATAGTCGAGGGGGGGGGGAGTGAATGACTATAGTGGAGTTTCAAGATTCATCACGGCGGTAAGTAGCATACGGAAACCGACATTAGCTACTAAATAACACTAAGAAAAACTTTTCTTTTGTTTCACCCGAGCACGAAATTGGTATATTGTTATATTTATAGTAAAACAAGGTAACCAAGAAACGGTGGCGGACGCTCGTTCATTATAACGGACGCTCGTTCGGTTTGAGTGAACGCTAGTTAAACGCTCGTTCAATACACGTCCAAACTCTCTGTTCTCTTTTTCAGCTTCTGAACGCTCGGCCACTTCACCAAACGCCCGTCCAAACTAGACGCTCGTCTGATTCATATGGACGCCCGTCCACTGACGATTAAATTGATAATTCCATCTTTATCTTGATTGATTTCTTTCCTTATCCCTTTTATTCTTCCATATCTTTGATTGATCCTCTTCCATCTCGAATTTAGCCTTTTAGGATCATCTTTTCCATCATTAATTGGGTATCTACAAACATAAAAAAACATACCAAAACGTAATAATTTCCAAAATAATATAAAAACATCAAATAAACATAAAAATCGATACGTTTTCATATTAACCTCTTTAAAACCCCATTTACTCAATATTTAACTATATGGCTCGAATTCTATGAAAATAATCCAAATATGAGGGAAATTGATATATAAAACATATGTGTTAAAAACTATAATTTGACCCTAAACAGTTCTCTTGCTAGTGTGTTAGTTAGGTATAGAGTATTTTATTACTTGACCTGTACATCAGAGATTGATCAAGCAAGGTTGTGAATCTCATTCACTTCAAATTGAAGCAACTGAATCAGAAGGATCTGAGAAGGAATTGCACTGATGGTCCCAGAGAAGGGTGAAACTATAGTCAGAGGGGGGGGGGAGTGAATGACTATAGTGGAGTTTCAAAAACTTTTCTTTTGTTTAAAAGCTTTTGGGCAGCGGATAAGTCCCTTCTTACTATATTGTTTTCAAATCTGTTTAGACAGTCACAGATGTAAATTTTGATGTATGCAAATTAAATGAATGCTGTAAAGTAAATTGCAGAAATTAAATTGACACAAGGCTTATAGTGGTTCGGGGTGGTGTAATCCCTTAATCCACTCTTCTCCCGTGATGATTGGAGGAATTCACTATTGTTTTCACGATACAATAGTATGATTGTCCTTGGCTTCCCAAGCTTCACAATCTACAAGACTATCACTCCTTGACCGCAATGGCCTTCGGTGATTCAGTTTTCCCTTTCTTTGCTCCTTAAGATCAAGATCCTTCAACAACTATCACACAGATTCAACTCCTTCTCAGATTGCCTCTGATTCAGTTGCTTCAGTTTGATGTGAATGTGATTCACACACTTGCTTGATCAATCTCAGTTCTGAGTATGACTTTGTAGTTCTGATATTTGAGTTGATCACTAGATGTATCCTTGTAAGTTCAGAGAAAGGGCTTTTCAAATTGACAGAGTTTCTGCTTGATTTTTTCTTTTTCAATCGTTGTTTGTTTTTCTGTCAATGCCTTCTATTTATAGCTTTGAGTAACTTTGGTTTTGAAATTCCATCCGTTGGCTATATTAATGAGGGAATAATCCTTGATTTTATTCTTGATTCCCCTTAATTGTATTCTCCTTGATTTCAGTGATCGGATTCTTTCTTCAAACGTATAGCCAGAAAACCCGTCCTTGATTGATCCTCTATTGATTGTGCATTTAATGCATGATCTTCTGTATCTTCAACATATATCAAATCTGATATGGTAAGTGTTACTTCACCGTTTTTAGAACGGTCGAGTGAGCCTTTTGACTTAGCCGTTAGTTCTTTCTTCGCTGTTTTGTTTTCACTTTGCCGAAGGTCAGTCTACTCAGCCGATTCACTGTTTCCTTCTTTGTTCTAGTATTAGGAGAGTCTTTGTACTTCACTGATCCTTGATTTGGGTGAGACCAGTGTACACCATATTTGAACATTGAGTTTCATCACTTGAAAACATAACTTAGACTTATCCAAGGTCATCACAGACTTCCTTGGTTATAAGTCAGACCATAATGTCTTCATTACTTCTCTGCTGGTGCTTTGTTGGCTTCACTTTGCCGAATATTTGTTTTTGCTTTGCCGTCCTACCAACTAGTACAATACTTGTCTGACTCAACTTATACAACATGTCAGACTCTAAGTAAAGACTTATACAGAGAGTTCTAACTTATTTCAGGCTTGCTATAACAGCTAGTATGGCCATCATCAAAACATAATAAAATGTTCCTAACAATTTCCCCCTTTTTGATGATGCCAAAACCCTCATAAGCCTGAACATAAGTAATCAAAATTTTTCATAATAAACAACTAAATAAAAACTTTAGCAATTTTATTCATCCATCATAGGGTAATAAGTTCTAAGACTCTATTCAAGTGTTACAAACTATATTTTGCTCAATTCAGCCTAGTCTGAACCTCTTCCATGTCTTTCCAATCAATTTCTGGAAACTTCCACTGCCAGTAAGCCAAAGCTGTGTATTCAGATACACCTTGGAAAACTCTTTTGGCAAAAAGTCTGTTGAAATCAGGCATGGTCTCATTTGCCTTAGGTTCTCCAAAATATTTTTCAAGTCTTTCCCTAGCCTCAGCAATATGTGAATCTGCAAACTTGAGACATTTGTAGAGACTCCACTGTTCCTGTTTCTCCATTCTCCCCATAGGATTGAAGAATTTTGCCATATATTTGAAATCTTCTTGTTCAGCTAGCAAGTCTTCTGGTCCTTTTGCAGATAGTGGTATGGCTGAGCTTGGTTTGTTGTTGGTTTGTTTGAGAAGTGCAAATTCTCTTTTGACTTCATTGTAGAGTTTGGCCATATCAGTTCTCATCCTTTCATCCTGATAGCTTAGCCAATCAGCTCAAGCTTCATCTTGTGAGGAGTGAGGATAAAGTCCTTCCTATACTCTGAAAAATTCTCTTACATGGTCCAGTACATCTGCATCATATTCTGCTTTGCTTTGGTGACCAATGTAAGTTCTGTGCTCACCAGTATATTTGGAGCTGCTGCTACCTCTGCTGGTGTTTCCTCTGGTGCTGAGTCTGTGTTGACTGACAGATCCTCTTTGCTGACTAGATCCAGGCCTTTGCTGTTTGCCGGACCTGTCTCTATCATCATCTCTTCTTTGCATAAGGTGAGGAAATCCAATGCAGGGTTCCTTTAGGGCCTTTTCCCTTTCTGCTCTGACCCTTCTTTGTTGTTCTTCTGCTTCATTTCTGATTCTTATTTCTCTGTATCTTGCTCTCAGTTGTTCCTCAGTGAAATTTGTAGGTCTGATTGTTGATCCTTCAGGCTTATCCAGGTTTTCCCCCTTTTTGGCAGCATCATCCCTTTGCTAGAGTAGGATGCTATTGGTGGCCTCTGCCGTTCCAATCAGAGAATCAAGTTTTGATGCAATAGATGTGAATCTTTTGTTATGATCATTCAATTTCTCATTGACACTCCTAAGTCTAGTGCCAAAAGCTACTGCCAGTGATTCGTTTTCTTGGGAAATGTGTTGCCTGAGGCCTGCAAGACTGTTAGTGATATTGATGTTGAGTTGCTTCATCAGATCTCCTTGTTGTTGAACAACAATATTTTGTGCATCAATGTATTCTGCAATGGCCTGAAACTTGTTTTCAATGGAGGAGCTTTTGTCATTAAAAGTCGAAGTCATGGATCCGAGATACATTGCTTGTCTTGTTCCAATTCTTCGGACCGGCAAGTCCGCCGCTTTCTCAAAAGTTTCATTTGTAATGCCGGTGTTCGGTGAGAGAGTCCGTGCCTTGTTTCATTTGTTTTTGGATCCGTTTCTTCGTCCCTTGTCTTGATGTTGAGTGACATCTACATTTACATCTAGATCTTCAAGAATTTGGGAAGATGTATATCTTTGGTGTGGCTTGAGCCGCCGTTCCCCCTATCTCTATGCCGGGGGTTGTCTTGATCGGAGTGGCGCGGTGAACCGAGTCCACAATGTTTGTCTTTGTTAGTTGGAACGTTGACGGACGGCGGTTGAGTGGTTGTCTTTGCCGGAGTTGTAGACTTGCCGGAGGCTTGTGGTTTCAAAAATGTACGAAGAAGAGTAGTATCATCAATTGCATCTGGTGCAGGAGAGTCCTCTTCTTTGTCTTGACCAAGATCATTATCATGATGATCATTATCATCATTGTCATCATGATCATCACCATCATCCTGATGATCATCTCCACCATCTTCTGAGTCGTCACTTTGTCTCCCGCAGGTGCAGGGCGGTTTTGCCTTGGCCGCATCAACCAAGTCCCATAGAGGTGATTCATCAAGTACACCTACCGAGTTGTGATTCCCGAAAGTCAAATAGCCATGCTTCTTCAAAGCAAGCATGCGATCCGAGTCTTGAAGTTGTTGTTTGGAATCGCCTTCCTTCCACTCAAGATAATCGCAATTCGATCATCTATATCGTTTGCGTACGGTTGTACACTTTCTTCGGAGATGATTCCTCATCCTCTCCGGTGTTTTCTTTATTAGGGTCTTGTTCATCCGCACCGATTTCTTCTTCTTGTCGTTCGCCTCGGTGTCGAACCTTCTTCCTCTTCTTCTTCATCAATCGGTTTTCCAATGTCGTCTTTTCCGGACTTATTTGAATCTTTTATTTCTTTCTTTCTTTGACCGGTGGTCTTGCGTGTGGATTTCTTCCTCTTTCCTTCTCCCGCCTTTCGTTGTTGTTTAACATAAGTGAACATGACTTTGGATTCATGCAGTTTGTGGAGTTGTACTGTAGGGACTTTGAGACATTGCAACAGATAGTGTAACTGAATCCCATATGACTTTTTCACCCAGAATTGTCCTTTCTTTGTCTTTCCTTCTTCTGTCCCCTTGTTTGCCGCTTTTTCTTCACCTTGGATTTGCTCTTTGAGTCTTAGAAAGAAGTATTTTGCCCAGTTGAATTGCAGATTGTTGTAAATGATTCCCATCAGCCTCATTCTGATTTCTATCATTGCATTATTTGCTCCCAATTTTCCTTCAATGGTCTTGCCAATTAGGGCACTGAACTCATTGAATGGTTTCTTTAAAGCAGATCTCAAACAATTGACCTTTGTAAATCCTGGGTTTGCCGTTTTGGCAATGGTTGCCCAGAAATCATCCAAGTTTTGTGATACAGATGTCACTTTTGCTTGGCCTTTATTTGAAAGTTTAAGATGTTTGTGAATTACCTTTTCGTAATCCCCACTTCTTTTCCGTTGACCAGATGCTACAATCTTGTCTTCTTCCCACTCGTCACCTTCTTCAGCAGGGAGCCCATGCACATATTGTGCAGATTTCCAGAAGGAAATCAGACTTTCATAACAAACCTCGGTTATGGGCGGATTGAGAAAGGTTGATAGTTTTAGGATTTTGCAACCTGCCGCCAATCGTTTGGCATCTTCGTCATTTCCGCACAGTTTCAAGTAGTGTTCTTCTTGAAAGAAAGATCCCGTGGCAATCGATTTTTCATATCTAGCTTGGGTGTTTGAGGAGGATGATGCCATTTTTATTAAGGTGTGAAAATGAACTTGAGTTTGTAATAGAAAGTAACAAGAGTAGGGTTTGTAATTGCCAAGAAAGTGTAAAGAATTCTGAAAATCTCTAAGTCTGTTTATATAGTGTGATTTGGGTAGTGTGAACGTGGTTTGAATATGGAAGGATTTTGTGACATAATGGCGTGATTTTGTGTATGCAAATCGCGATATTCGAGTGGAATGGGGGAGTGGTTTGAGGTAAGTAATGATAGAGCCCGGGAATCGAGGAGTTTATAATTCGAAAAATAATATAATTACCTCCATGATCATAAGTTGATCGCCACGTGTGTACAGAATAATCATCCATAATTTCCTTATTCTCCACGTGTAATCAGAATTGATTTTGTTCACACTTTTAAATTATCTAAGTCTTTATTTCGGTGAAGTGCCTTGGCTGGTCACTTAGCCGATCCAATAAGTTCTTCACTGAGCTGCTTCATTTAACTGTTCCTAACAATCAGTTAAGTTATCTTCGCTGGATACCAGTGCCTTACCTGCTACATCTCCTGTAATGGCAAAGGTTGTACCAGTTGATGGAGTCACTTAGCCGATTACTCCAGTTAGCCGTTGTTTGATACTTATTCAATTTCAATCATTCCTAACTCAGTTCTTAGCTTACTGAATCTTTCATAACTGAGTGGTTTAGTGAAGATGGCAGCCAATTGATCTTCAGTGGGTATGTGTTTTAGGATGACATCTCCCTTTTCAACATGGTCTCTGATAAAATGATGCCTCACATCAATATGCTTTGTTCTTGAATGCAATCTTTGGATTTTACGTAATAGATATTGCACTTGTGTTATCACACATGATTGGAATTGTTTTCTCTTCCACTCCATAATCCCTTAGCCGTTGTCTTATCCAAAGTATTTGTGCACAACATGACTACCTCGCTATATATTCGCTTCAAATTTCGTTGATGTAGATATGGAGTTTTGCTTTTTACCGAACCAAGAAACTAGTCTCGGTTCCTAGCATTTGGCATGTTCCGGAGGTGCTTTTTCTATCTATTTTGCATCCAAGATAGTCGAGTCCGAATATGATATTAATTTAAATCCTCCATCTTTTGGATACCAAATACCAACATTTATAGTGCTTTTCAAGTATTTGATTATCCTTTTAGTTGCTAGAAGATGTGATTCTTTTGGTTGAGCTTGAAATCTTGCACACACTCCTACCGCAAATGCTATGTCGTCCGTCGCGATTAAGTACAATAATGATCCAATAATTCCTCTATACATTTTTCGATCAACATCTTTTCCTCCTTCATCTTTTCCAAGTATGACTCGGCACACATTGGTGTGTCGCCGTGCCACTTGTATCCATCCCATATTTGTGTATCAAGTCTCTCGTATACTTGGCTTGACTAATGAAGATGCCATCCTTCATTTGCTTTACTTGAAGGCCAAGGAAGTAGTTTAATTCTCCCATCATGCTCATCCGAAATTTGCTCTTCATCGGGTTTGCAAATTTCTCACACGACTTTTCATCTTCGGATCCAAAGATTATATCATCAACATAGATTTGTACTAGCAAAGTGCTTGCTCCTTCCTCTAGTTTGAATAGAGTCTTGTCAATAGTTCCTTTGTTGAATCCATTCTTGATCGAAATTGTGATAGTGTTTCATACCAGGCTCTAGGTGCCTGTTTGAGGCCATAGAGGGCCTTCTTGAGTTTGTATACTTTGTCTTCTTTTCCTTTAATTTGAAATCCAGGAGGTTGTTCTACATAAAATTCTTCTTTCAAAAGTCCATTTAGGAATGCACTCTTTACATCCATTTGATAGACTTTGAAGTCTTTGTGTGCAGCAAATGCTAGAAAGAGTCTGATTGCTTCCAATCTTGCTACTGGTGCAAATGTTTCATCATAATCTATTCCTTCAGCTTGGGAATAGCCTTTTGCAACTAGCCTTGCTTTGTTTCTGACAACAGTTCCTTGCTCATCGATCTTGTTCCTGAATACCCATTTTGCACCAATGATGTTGGCCATTTCAGGTCTGTCAACAAGTTCCCAGACTTCATTTCTTTCAAATTCATTTAGTTCTTCTTGCATGGCCGTGATCCAATCTGCATCTTGGATTGCATCATCTATGGTCTTGGGTTCCACTTGTGATAGAAAGCAAGTTAGCATGTGCTCCAGGTTGTCTTCTCGGTTCGACTCCGTGTGAATATCTCCAATGACTTGTTCTTCGGGATGGTCTCTTAGCCAATTTAGATCCGGTTGAAGTTGTTCTTCACTTGGTGCTTCCATACCTTCATGCCGAGCATGAACTTCAACTTCGGTGTGCTTCATCCGTTGTATTGGTAAGTGGTTCTTCTTGATTTTCAAAATGATGATTTAGGATGGTAGCTGGTATGGTTGCATTTGTATAGATTTCCCTTTGTGCTGCTTTCTCTTATTGATCTTGAAGATCTTCACCATTTGTATTTGGTTCATCAAAAACTACATGTATTGATTCTTCAATCACCAAGGTTCTTTTATTGAGTACTCTAAATGCTTTGCTGGTGTCTGAGTATCCCATGAAGATTGCTTCATCGACCTTCTCATCAAAGGTATGCAGCTGATTCCTGTTTAAGACAAAACATTTTGATCCAAACATATGAAAATATGAGATATTAGGTTTTCTACCATTCCATATTTCATATGGAGTCTTTCCATGATGTTTGTTAATGATTGATCTATTTTGTGTATGGCATCTTGTGTTAGTGCTTGACCCCCGAGAATCTCTTTGGTAAGCATGCTCTCGCTATCATTGTCCCGATTGCTTCCTTGATGGTTCTGTTTCTTCTTTCGCTACACCATTTTGTTGTGGAGTTCTGCTGAGATAGTTGATGTAACACTCCATTTTCTTCAAAATAGGTTCGATAATTTCATTTAGAAATTCGGTGCCTCTATCCGATACGATCTTGATAATCTTTAGCTCTTTTTCATCTCGGAGTCTTCTCGGCAAATCTGTCGGCTTCTTGAGTGTTTCTTTCTTCTTGTTCATTAAAATGGTCCAGGTGAACTTTGAGAAGTCATCCACCACTACAAGAGTATATTTCTTACCACTCACACTTACTTGGTGTGACCGGTCCAAACAGTCCATGTGTAATAGATGTAGAACTCTTGTTGTAGATTGATGAGGCTTTGACTTGAATGAACTTTTTATCTGTTTTCCTTTCTGACAAGCATCACATAGACTTTCTTTCTTGAATGTGATCTCCGGCAGGCCTTCAACTAACTTGCTCCTTGATAGTTTGTTGATGGTCTTGAAATTTAGGTGATTTAATCTTCGTGCCAAATCCGGCTTATTGATTGTTTATTTTGGACAAGTAGACATGTTTCTCGCCTTGGTCGTTTTCCGATCCACCACATACATGTTGTCTTGTCTTCTACCCGCAAGAACTACCGTGTTGGTTTGATCGTGAATCACTTTGCATCCTTTTTTGTTGAAGTGCACATTGTAGCCTTTGTCACAGAATTGACTGATGCTCATCAGATTGAAGTTAAGTCCCTTGACATATGCCACATTTTGAATCTTTAGATTGTTCTTGAGTATTATGCCTTCCCCCTTAATCTTGCCAGGGTTTTCTTTACCTCCAAATGTGACTTTGGGTCCATCAAAAGATTTGAAATCAGTGAGCCATTTCTTGTTTCCTGTCATGTGTCTGGAACATCCACTGTCTATGTACCAGACATCCTACAAAACAGATTAATTAAGTTTAGGTACCCAACACTGTTTGGGTCCATACCTGTTAGCAATCATGCCTCCCATACCAAGGGTGTATCCAAAAGGTCTTCTTTTTGGATAATTGAAGTCATCAACTTCATGTGTAAGGCAGGACAGAATAGCTCCTAGTATTTTTACTGAAGGTATTCTGATACTTTTCTCCACCTTTTGGTGCATTTACATCCTTCTTCACTTTCCAATATGCAGTAGGAAACCTTTCTTGCTTCATGTGTCTAGGAACAGATTGGTTTTTCTTAAACATATGATGCATTTTGTGAAATGGTTTCCTCTTGTATTTTGGAGGTGCCACATTCCAATCATCCTCCGAGGGGTAAAGTCCGCCTTTACCTTTCGGATGGCGTTGTTCTTGATTGATTCGGAATGAGGATTTGATTTGTTGTTTCACTACACCGGGTTTTGACTTCACCGGAACGGGATGATCCGTTGGAATCATGGTCCGTCCCTTTCTAAATTTTGGTCCACTAGTGGTTCGAATTTAGAATGGTGTTGACCATTATTCCTACTTTCATCCCGACCGTTGTAGCCAAGACCGAGATCCGGATCCAAACCTTTTTGAGGGTTTGTAAGCCGGTGTTTTTAGTGGTGCGGTGGATACCTTCACTTTGGTGATGAGATTTTCTTAAGCGATCCGTTAGTAACGGATGTATGATCATCTCGCTTTTTGTTGATCATTTAAGTAGGTCTCCTTACTAGTTAATTCGGCTTTTGCTTTATCCAGTTCTTTCTTTAACCTCTTATTCTCTTTTCTTAGATCCTTGCATTCCTTTTCCGAATTTCATGATTCTTTTCAATTTCATCAAATTTAGTCATGAGATTTTGGACTAGTCTCTCGTATCTAATGGGAGACTAGAGGATTGTGCGATGTTAGATGTGGATGCATTAGATGAAGAACGGGAACTAGATGTTACCTCGTTTCATCGATTCTTTAGCCATTAAACATAGGCTTGTTCCCTCAGTGTCTGAGCTATCACTTTTATCTTCATCCAATTCTTTGGTCATGAGGCATAGGCATGTATTTTCATTTTCTGAGCTGTCTTCTTCATCACTATCGTCTGAGTCATTATCAGATGATTCTTCATGCTTTTCACTGCTAGATTCTGCTTTAAGTGCCTTCTTGCTCTTTTTTTTCAGATGCTCTATATTTCTTCTTTTCATCATCTTTGTCATTCTCTTCAAGACAATCGGCCTTGAAGTGACCTTTCTTGTTGCAGTTGAAGCATCTGTATTCTTCATCTTTCTTTTTCATGTCTCTGTTTGAGCTTGACTTTTTGTTTGACGAAGAATTTCCTTTGAATGGTTTCTTCTTAAACCTGTCAAAGCGTTTAACTAATAAAGCTACCTGTTCTTTTAGTTCATGTGTCTCTTTGCTGATGCATTCGGCAAAGTTACTTTGCTGGGATGCAGCTAATGCAGTGATTTTGTGTGTCTCTTGATTGCGGTCTGATCAGGTTATAAATTTATTTTACTTGACCACCAAATACTAGCAATAGCACTAGGTACATCACAGCATAGCGATGGTGAATCAAGGTCGATCCCTCAGGGAATCAAAATGTGGACCCTAGGTTTAAATAATTAACTCACCTAATTCGTTATTGAACAACGGTCTAAGACCAACATAAAAGACAAAATAAAATAAACAAACTCAAACCTAAGACACACTCGTAATTAACCTTCCAATTACCAACGTTATCGTTTGGACCAAGACAACTTATATAAGATAACCTAACTCATTGCTTGTCAATCCGTCGTATTCATATTTAATTGGCTACGGGAGTCATCCCCTTAACTTGACTTAGCACCGGTTAGGTTACTAGATCACTGTGGTATTGTTACGTGACTTCACCTTTTTGGGTATCCATCTCATATAACTCACACGCTCATTATTCTAAGGATGCCGATATTAACCGTACACCTCGCTTAGGCAACATTCCTATGGTTAGGCGTACTTCCTAAACGATCGCTCAAGCCCTCGTCCTATTAACAATTACTTGGTAAGTCTCTTGTTAATCTACGATTCACGTATGACTAGGTGTCGACAATTCCCTAATACAAAACTAATCTAGATCTTGCTGAAAGTCCCGAAAGATTGTTCGTGAGCCGAACTAGACGTCTTATATTGGTATTTCCTAATAATACGCTAATGAAAAACTGACGAGCGACGTAGCCGTAGCCATACCTACTAAGAAAGTAAATTCAACTAGGTTAGACCCACCATAAAGACGTGGCAGACTTAATTGACGAAACTAGGGCTCGGTCGACCGAGTGAAAGGGCTCGGTCGACCGAACGACTCTGTTCGGTCACCCGGACGAACTCAACCCTAATTACATCCTAGAACCAACCTCTCAGCGTTTCCTCATACAGAACAGATTAAACAGCAATTCGTACATCACTTATATAAACTATCATAGATACATAGTAATTAAATCACATAGAGTCATGAATAAATCTAGATTATGACGTAGGTCATGGGATCCTCATTGACAAGGTGTCACCACCTCCTAACGTCATAGCCGAGAATCACATCATCTAGCTATGTTTAATTAATTCAAACGATAAGAACATAATTGGAAGAATTAATTACTTGAAAATAAAACATGAAGATTAAGGGCTTACATTGTTGCAGCCCTAACTTGCTGAAAAACTCTCAATGTGTAGTTCTCTTTTATCAATGATTAAATCAATGTATGAATGAATGAATAATACTAATGACAATGTGTTTATATAGAGCTCAAAACCGACTTAGAAACCGACTAAGGATCGGATTCCATAAACCCTAACCAACTTAAGTAATACGTTATTTGGATTGTCTTGGGCTTTAAGTCCACTCGGTCGACCGAATAGTGGGCTCGGTCGACCGAGCCTTCACTTCTTCCGGGCTTTGTCTTCTATCTTCTGGCTGGGCTCGCATTGTCCTGGATCTTTAATTCCTTCTCCGTAGTCCGTCCATAATGCTCACTGTATTTATCATACAAAAACATAGTTTGTAATACCAAATAATGCAATAAATCATCGAAATGCAGAATAACGAATCGTAACTCGGGGTATATATAAATTAGGCATATTACGACTTATTATCCCTACATTAATGCTCTTTCAAACTAGAATCGGGGATAAAGATCATAGAATAACGGGTACAATTTGACCGTCATCAACTCTGCCGGAGCACCATCTTCGCCGTTCAATTCGAATTCATGAGCTTTTAATTGGGACATCAGTGTCAGAGTGTCAGTGCTTGCAAGATTTGTTGTTCCTCTGATTACTGATGTTATGATCTTCCATCTTTCAGGTAGTCCTCTCAAGATCTTCAAGCATACTTCTTTCTGGGGATATATGTGTCCAAGCTGTTGTAATTCACTGATGATGCTTGAGAATCTGTTGTCCATTTGATCAATGGATTCACCAGCCTTCATTTTAAAGTTCTCAAATTTCTATTTTGCAACAGATAATTTGTTTTCTTTAACTACTTCAGATCCTTCATTTATCAATGATAGCTTGTCCCACATCTCCTTTGCTGTTTTGCAGTCTTTGATTCTCATGAACATGTTGTTGTCTAGGGTCTTCAAGATCATGTCTTTTGCAACAAAGTCCAGATTTGCTCTTCTCCTGTCATCTTTGGTCCAATCCTTTTTAGGTTTGTCAATTTCCTTTCCTTGATCTGCTCCTGTGCTTACCACCGTAGTGATTTTGATTGGTCCATCATTGATTACATCCAGCATCTCTTCATGAGTTGCCGCAAGATGAGATAGCATTCTTATTTTATATTCATCAAAATTGTTAACATTAAACACAGGTACTTTTGACAAGAAGGTTGAGGAATCCATCAGTGCAATTGAAGATATAAATGTAAGTGTATGTAAAAACTCAGATTTGAAAACTACTTTGAAAATATGTGATCTCCTTATTACCAGAAATTAGATCTGAACAGGTTCTGATACTAGGAACACTGCTCCAATACCAATTGTTGGTCCCAGAGAAGGGTGAAACTATAGTCAGAGGGGGGGGTGAATGATTATAGTGGACTTTCAAAAACTTTTCTTTTGTTTAAAATCATTTGGGCAGCGGATAAGTCCCTTCTTACTATATTGTTTTCAAATCTGTTTAGACAGTCACAGATGTAAATTTTGATGTATGCAAATTAAAAGAATCTTTGTAAAGTAAATTGCGAAATTAAATTGACACAAGGCTTATAGTGGTTCGGGGTGGTGTAATCCCTTAATCCACTCTTCTCCCGTGATGATTGGAGGAATTCACTATTGTTTTCACGATACAATAGTATGATTGTCCTTGGCTTCCCAAGCTTCACAATCTACAAGACTATCACTCCTTGACTGCAACAGCTTCAGTGATTCAGTCTCCCCTTTGCTGCTCCTTAAGATCAAGATCCTTCAACAGCTATCATAGATTCAACTCCTTCTCAGATTGCCTCTGATTCAGTTGCTTCAGTTTGATGTGAATGTGATTCACACACTTGCTTGATCAATCTCAGTTCTGAGTATGACTTTGTAGATGTATCCTTGTAAGTTCAGAGAGAGGGCTTTTCAAACCTAAAAGGTGATTGTTACTTAGGATCTAGATTGAATCAGCATCTAAGAAGTACGCCTTACCCTAGGAATGTTGCTTAGATGAGGTTACGGTTTATACCGGCATCCCTAGTTTTGTAATTGTGTCAGAAGTTATATGAGATGGAGGCATTAAAAGGCGAAGTCACGTAATGGAGGCACAATGATTTAGATGGCCTAATCGGAGCTAAATCTACCTTAGGGGATGACTCCCGTAGTCATAATAATTAATCTTTAACGTTTGTTTTGTCTCGTTGTCAATCTAGTTCACATGGGGTAGTTATCAGCTACTAGCGTAATCAATATTCTTAATATTCTTTGTTTAGATAATATCAACAGTATTGTCCTTGTTTTAGTAGTTTTTAGTTTGTCTTTGTGGTATTCTGTGTCTTGTAGTTGTCACTATCTTATTTACTACGTTTAGTTGGTCGTAGACCGCCCTTTCAATTTAGTTCTAGTAGAATAAAGTTGTGTTTTGTTTGTGCCGAGTCTCTGTGGGATCGACCTCGACTCTATCTAGCTATACTACGATTGAACCTAGTTCTCTTGCTAGTGTGTTAGTTAGGTATAGAGTATTTTGTTACTTGACATGTACATCAGAGATTGATCAAGCAAGGTTGTGAATCTCATTCACTTCAAATTGAAGCAACTGAATCAGAAGGATCTGAGAAGGAATTGCACTGTTGGTCCCAGAGAAGGGTGAAACTATAGTCAGAGGGGGGGGGGGGTGAATGACTATAGTGGAGTTTCAAAAACTTTTCTTTTGTTTAAAAGCTTTTGGGCAGCGGATAAGTCCCTTCTTACTATATTGTTTTCAAATCTGTTTAGACAGTCACAGATGTAAATTTTGATGTATGCAAATTAAATGAATGTTGTAAAGTAAATTGCAGAAATTAAATTGACACAAGGCTTATAGTGGTTCAGGGTGGTGTAATCCCTTAATCCACTCTTCTCCTGTGATGATTGGAGGAATTCACTATTGTTTTCACTGATACAATAGTATGATTGTCCTTGGCTTCCCAAGCTTCACAATCTACAAGACTATCACTCCTTGACTGCAACAGCTTCAGTGATTCGGTTTTCCCTTTCTTTGCTCCTTAAGATCAAGATCCTTCAACAGCTATCACAGATTCAACTCCTTCTCAGATTGCCTTTGATTCAGTTGCTTCAGTTTGATGTGAATGTGATTCACACACTTGCTTGATCAATCTCAGTTCTGAGTATGACTTTGTAGTTCGATATTTGAGTTGATCACTAGATGTATCCTTGTAAGTTCGAGAGAGGGCTTTTCAAATTGACAGAGTTTCTGCTTGATTTTTTCTTTTTCAATCGTTGTTTGTTTTTCTGTCAATGCCTTCTATTTATAGCCTTGAGTAACTTTGGTTTTGAAATTCCGTCCGTTGGCTATATTAATGAGGGAATAATCCTTGATTTTATTCTTGATTCCCCTTTAATTGTATTCTCCTTGATTTCAGTGATCGGATTCTTTCTTCAAACGTATAGGAGAAAACATGTCCTTGATTGATCCTCTATTGATTGTGCATTTAATGCATGATCTTCTGTATCTTCAACATATATCAAATCTGATCTGGTAAGTGTTACTTCGCCGTTTTTAGAACGGTCGAGTGAGCCTTCGACTTAGCCGTTAGTTCTTTCTTTCTTTGTTTTGTTTTCACTTTGCCGAAGGTCGGTCTACTCGGCCGATTCATCGTTTCCTTCTTTGTTCTAGTATTAGGAGAGTCTTTGTACTTCACTGATCCTTGATTTGGGTGAGACCAGTGTACACCATATTTGAACATTGAGTTTCATCACTTGAAAACATAACTTAGACTTATCCAAGGTCATCACAGACTTCCTTGGTTATAAGTCAGACCATAATGTCTTCATTACTTCTCTCTTTGGTGCTTTCTTGGCTTCACTTTGCCGAATATCTGTTTTTGCTTTGCTGTCCTACCAAATAGTACAATACTTGTCGACTCAACTTATACAACATGTCAGACTCTAAGTAAAGACTTATACAGAGAGTTCTAACTTATTTCAGGCTTGCTATAACAGCTAGTATGACCATCATCAAAACATAATAAAATGTTCCTAACATGCACCCACTGTGATAGCTGCTAAAAGATATTTATCTCAAGGAGCAGTAATAGAGACTGAGTCACAGAAGCTTGTTGAAGCCAATGAGTGATAGTCTTTCAGATTGTGAAGCTAGTAAAGTCAAGGACAATCAATCTATTGTATTTGAGAAAACAATAGTGAATTCCTCCAATCATCATAGGAGAAGAGTGGATTAAGGGATTACACCACCCTGAACCACTATAAACCTCAGTGTCTAATTACTTTCAGTAATTTACATTACTGCATTTATTTAATTGCTTATATTATATCCTATATCTGTGATTGCTTAATCTACTTTGAAACATCAAACTAAGAAGGGATTTATCTACTGCCCAAAAGCTTTTAAATACAAGAAAAGTTTTTGAAACTCCACTATAGTCATTCACCCCCCCTGACTATAGGTTTTACCCTTCTCTGGGACCAACACAACCCACAAACCTTGGTATTTAAAAGGACACTTACCAGCCTTGCATTCACCTCAATTCCCGGGATCTATCATTACTTATCTCAATCCACTCCCCCACTTCACTCGAATATCGTGATTTACATACATAAAATCACGCCATTATGTCACAAAATCCTTCCATATTCAACCACGTTCACACTACCTATTACATCCTATATAAACAACACTTAGAGGTTTTTCAGAAATCTTTACACTTTATTGCAAGTTATAAACCCTTTTTCTCACTGCAAAATCAAAGCTTTCTCTCAAAACGCAAAAATGGCTTCATCCTCTTCCCATACCGCTCAAATTGGAGCACAATATGAGAAATAAATTGCCATCGGATCATTCTTTCAAGAAGAACCCTATCTAAAACTGTGCGGAAATGATGAAGAAGCAAAAAGACTGGCAGATGGTTGCAAAAATCTGAAATTGCTAACCTTTCTAAATCCTCCTATCTCTGATGTCTTCTATGAAAATTTAATCTGTTTCTGGAAGACTGCACAGTATGTCTCTGGGCCACTTGCAGAAGAAGGTGACGAGTGGGAGGAAGACAAGATCGTTGCATCTGTCAATGGCACATACATGATCATTACAGAAAAGGTAATTCGAAAATACCTCAAACTTTCAAATAAAGGTCAAGCCAAAGTGTCCTTGGTACCGCAAAACCTGGATGATTTCTGGGTAACCAATGCCAAAACGGAAAACCCAGGGTCTAAGGAGGTCAATTGTATAAGATCCGCTTTAAAGAAACCATTCAGTGAGTTCAGTGCCCTAATTGGAAAGGGCATTGAAGGAAAGTTAGGAGCCAATAATGCCATGACAGAGGCCAGAATGCGGCTGATGGGAATAATCTATAACTGTCTAAATTTCAACTGGGCAAAATAATTCTTCTTGAGAATCAAAGAGCAAATCCAAGGTGAAGCAAATGTGGCCAAAAAGGGGATAGCAGAAGGAAAGAAGAAGAAAGGCAAATTTTGGGTGAAAAAGTCATATGGGATTCAGTTACACTATTTGATGCAATGTCTCTAAGTCCCTGTTGTACAACTCCACAAACTGCATGAATCCAAAGTCATGTTTACCTATGTTAAACAACAGAAGAAAGAAGGAGAAGGGAAGAGAAAGAAACCCACAAAACACACAACCAGCCAAAGAAATAAGCAAAAGGTTCAACGAAATTTGGACAAGACAGACTTTGGAAAGTTAATTGATGAAGAAGAAGAGGATTCTGACGTTGAGACAGAACAACCAGAGGAAGAAAATGGAAGTGAGGATGAACAACCTCAAAATGAGGAAGCTGCAGGAAACACTGGAGATGATGAAGAAACTCCAGAAGAACCTGCACAAATGTCTGCAAATGATATTGATGATCGAATTGCAAAATATCTTGAATGGAAGGAAGGGGGTTCCAGAACTCTTCAAGACTCAGAATGCATGCTTTGTGAGGAGGCATGGTTCTTTAATTTTCTTGGGATCACAACTCTGGTTGGTGTACTTGATGAGTCACCACTTTGGGAGCTGGTTGATGCAGCTAAAGCAAATATACTTCCTCCCTCTGACAAAGAGAGTGATGAATCAGCTGATGATAGTGATCACCATGATAATGATGATGATGATCAAAATGACGATGATGATGCTAATGATGGAAATGATTCAAAGGATCCCACTGATGATGGAATGAACACAGAAGATGAACAGTTAGCTGATGCAATTGACGACAATATTCTATTAAGCACATTCCTGCATTCACAAGGGTCAGCCAAGAAAACCAATCCATCCAAGGCAACCTCACCAACTCCAACAAAAGATCAACAGACTGTGGTACCAGAAAACGTCCCTGAACCGGATTCCCAAACTCCACATGTGGCACATTTGTCTGTCAACACCTCAGCTGCTCAAACAGCAATTGGACACTAGTTCAGATGCCGATACACCAGTCAAAGAACTTCCCGGCATAGAGCAAGGGGGAATTCGACATCTTGCAACTCCAGAAATCACAACTACCCTGGTAATTGAAGAAGCCGACACTGGTGTGGATGTTACTCAACAACAAGATAGAGGATAGCAAACAGAACCAGAACCAGCTGACATCCGATACAAACTCTCTCAGCTGGCCACTGGCATCTCCAATGAGACCTTTGAAAAAGCAGCAGATCTATTGGCTGAAGAATTAGAGCAGCAGGCCATGTCTCTCAGATCTATGACTTCAGCATTCAATGATAAAAGTTACTCCATTGAGCACAAATTTCAGGCCATTGCTGAGTATATTGATGCACAAAATATTGCTGTAAAACAACAAGGAGATCTGATGAGACAGCTCAACATCAGTATCACCAACAACCTTGCAGGTCTCAGACAGCACATTTCTCAAATGATTCGATGGCATTGGCATTCGGCGCCAGATTCCGCAATGTCACTGAGAAAGTGATTGATCATGACAACAGATTCACATACATTGAGTCAAAATTGGACTCTTTGATTGGAACAGCAGAGGCTACAAATAGCATCTTACTCCAGCAGAGGGATGATGCTGCCAAAAAAGGGGGAAACTAAGGATAAGCCTGAAGGATCAACGATTAGACCCCCAAACTTCACTAAGAAACAGCTGAAAGCAAGGGACAGAGAAATCAAAATCAGAAATAAGGCAGAAGAGCAGCAAAGGAGGGCTAGAGAAGAAAGAGAAAAGGCTCTAAATGAACCCTGCATTGGATTTCCTCAATCTATGCAAAGAAGAGGTGATGACAGAGACAGATCTGGCAAATAGCAAAGGCCTGGATCTAGTCAGCAAAGAGGATCAGCAAGTCAACATAGACTTAGCACTAGAGAAAACACCAGAGCAGAGACAGCAGCAGCTCCAGACACACTGGTGAGCACAGGACGTTCACTGCTCACAGAAACAAAGCAGAATATGAAGCAGATGTACTGGACCATGTGAGAGAGTTTTTCAGAATACAGGAAGGGCTTTATCCAAACTCTTCACAAGATGAAGCATGGGCTGATTGGCTAAGCTATCAAGATGAAAGAATGAGAACTGATATGGCCAAACTATACAATGACATCAAGAGAGAGTTTGCACTTCTAAAACAAACCAGCAGACCAAGTTCAGCCATACCCCTCTCTGCAAAAGGACCATAAGACTTGTCAACTGAGCAACAAGAAGATTTCAATCACATGGCAAAATTCTACAGTCCTATAGGAAGAATGAACAAACAGGAGCATTGGGGTCTCTACAAATGTCTCAAGTTTGCTGACTCACATATTACTGAAGCTATGGAAAGACTGGAAAAGTACTTTGAAGAACCAAGGGCAAATGAGACCGTGCCAGACATCAACAGACTTTTTGCTAAGAGAGTATTTCAAGGAGTCTCAAAGTACACTGCCTTGGCATACTGGAAGTGGAAGTTTCCAGAAATTGATTGGAAAGATGTGGAGGAAATCCAGACCACCAAATTCAAGAGGTACAAGGCAGATCTAAGTAAAATGTAATGTTTGGCATGTTGTTTTTGATCTAGATGCATTATCTTATTGCTCTTTATGGATGAATAAAATTGCTGAGTTTTATTCTTGTTTTATAGTGAATCCTTTTACTTATGTTCAGGATTATGAGGGTTTTGGCATGATCAAAAGGGGGAAATTGTTAGGAACTTTTTATTATGTTTTGATGATTGCCATACTAGCTGTTATAGCAAGCCTGAAATAAGTTAGAAATCTCTGTATAAGTCCTTACTTAGAGTCTGACATGTTGTATAAGTTAAGTCAGACAAGTATTGTACTAGTTGGTAGGACGGCAAAGTAAAAATAGATTTCCGGCAGAGAGAAGCCAGCCAAGTACCAGCAGAGAATCAATGAAGAAACTATGGTCTGAATTATAACCAAGGAAGTCTGTGATGACCTTGGATAAGTTTAGGTTACATTCGAAGTGATGAAACTTAATGTTTAAATATGGTGTACACTGATCTCACACAAGTCAAGGATCAGTGAAGTACAAGGATTCCCCTGAACTAAGAAGAATGAAGGAAACAGTGAATCGGCAAAGTAATCTGACTATCGGCTGAGTGAAGACAAAGCACTAAAGAAAGATCTAAGCGGCGAAGTCAGAAGGATCACTTGACCGTTTATAGAACGGCGAAGTAAACCTCACTAAATCAGATTTTTAAATATGATACAAATTCAGAGGATCAAGCATTAAATGCACAATCAATAGAGGATCAATCCAGGACGGATCTTCAGATAAACGTTTGAAGAAAAAATCCGATCACTGAAATTTGCGGGGGAATCAAGAATAAAATCAAGGATTATTCCCCACATTAAATTTCCAATGGACGGAATTTCCAATCAAGGATATTCAAGGCTATAAATAGAAGGCATTGACAGACAGGAAAAACGATTGATAGAAATTAAAAATAAAAAAAAGAACAAGCAGTAACCCTATCAATTTGAAAAGCCTTCTCTCTGAACTTACAAGGATTTATCTAGAGATCAACTCAGACATCAGTACTACAATTCCATATCTAGCACTGAGATTGATCAAGCAAGTTTGTGAATCTCATTCATTTCAAACTGAAGCAAATGAATCAGAAGGATCTGAGAAGGAATTGCACCCACTGTGATAGCTGCTGAAAGATCTTGATCTCAAGGAGCAGTAATAGAGACTGAGTCACTGAAGCTTGTTGAAGCCAATGAGTGATAGTCTTGCAGATTGTGAAGCTAGTGAAGCCAAGGACAATCAATCTATTGTATTTGAGAAAACAAAAGTGAATTCCTCCAATCATCACAGGAGAAGAGTGGATTAAGGGATTACACCACCCTGAACAACTATAAACCTCTGTGTCTATTTACTTTCAGCAATTTACATTACTGCATTTATTTAATTGCTTATATTATATCCTATATCTGTGATTGCTTAATCTACTTTGAAACATCATACTGAGAAGGGATTTATCCGCTGCCCAAAAACTTTTAAATACAAGAAAAAGTTTTTGAAACTCCACAATAGTTATTCAACCCCCCCCCCCCCTCCGACTATAGTTTTTACCCTACTCTGGGACCAACACAACCCATAAACCTAGGTATTTAAAAGGACACTTACCAGCCTTGCATTCCATCATTTGAGATACCACCTTGATGTCATCATCTGGAACTTTAATACCCATTAACGGACATTTATTTAAATTAATCTTCAACCCCGATATTGCCTCAAAGCTGCTAAGAATCCTTTTTAGATTTTTTAGGTTACCAACATCCCACTTACCCATGAAGATCGTATCGTCTGCATATTGAAAATGAGAGACTAAAATAGAATCTTTACCAACTGAGACACCAAAGAATTTACGCTTTTCAATAGCTTCCTTCATGAGCACATTTAACACCTTAGCCACAATAAGAAACAGGAAAGGTGATAGCGGATCACTCTGACTTAATCCCCGCTCGAGATTAAGTTCCTTACTCGGGCTGCCACCCACTAGAAGCAGAAATAGATATTTTAGGCGCAATAGAAAGGAATACTGTAACCGGGGTGGGTGAACCCTCATAGATATCAGGTGCCCACATATATAGAGTCAAAAGAGATATTCCGTCCGAAGGGGAGGGGGTTTTTCTTCGGGGCTCGAGAGATGGAATAGATAGGGCCCCACAAGTTTTGAATTCTAGCCGGGGAATTCACACGAAAGGGAACGAGGAATTCTCAACGAAAAAAGTGCTCTCTGAACCGAACGTGAAAGTAGTTTTCCACCAGACGGCTGTTCCCGTAACTCTACTCTCAACTTGGATTATATATCCAAAAAAAGGTCCGCTCTCGGCCATTCCACACGCTGCCTAGGAATTACACTGGCACGAGAAATAAATAGATAGCCTCCCCGATGAAATACAACCCATAACCCAGGCCCTCCATTTTTCTCCAAACCTCATATTTTTTAAAGTATTCTCTAAGAAACCCCAATTAACGCTGTCAAAGGCTTTCTCAAAATCATCCTTAAAAATAAACACAGATTCACCCTTACGCTTAAGATAATCCAAAGTCTCATTAAGAATCAAAGCACCATCAAGAATCTGACGCCCCTTTAAAAAACCGGTTTGAATTTCTCCAATCACCTGATGAATAACAGACTTGAGCCTCTCTGCTAAAATCTTTGCAATAATCTTATAGAAACATCCGATTAAACTAATTGGACGATAATCCTTGAATGTAAGAAGGTCCACAAATTTAGGAACTAAACCAACAAATGAAGAGTTGCAACCAATTTGAATCTTAGCCGAGACTTCAAATTCGTGAATGGCAGCACAAAAATCAAACTTAAGAATATCCCAATTTTTGTTTTATGAATTTAAAGTTGAATCCATCTGGTCCAGGAGCTTTTGACCCATCACACCTCCAAACTACTTCTTTGATCTCATCATCAAAATATTACTTTCTAACCATTTACACATATCGGGTGGTAACTTAAGGAATTTATCACTATTAAAAGATGGCCTTGCTTTATTAGCTTCTTTGTAAATGCTAAGAAAATAACACTTAGTTGCATCCTTAATAGATGTAGGATCCTCCAACCAAATCCCATTTACCATCATACCCGATATTGAGTTTTTCCTTTCTCGGTATTTAACACCCCTGTGAAAGAATTTTGAGTTTCTATTGTTAGGTGTAGTGCCCGAAAGACAATTTATGTAATTGTTTTTATTTAATAAATGACAGTTACTATTTCATTTTATTATTTGCTTTGTGCTTATATTTAATACACTGCTGAAAACCCCAAGTCGTATCATATGTAGCCATATAACTTAGTGTGTGTCAAACATGAGGATTAAGTTTATGGTGATACACTTGAACTATTAGTCCGTGGTGAACTTAATCAAAGTATGGGGTCTATTGATTAAACCACGATTAATGCACCCAGAACACTTTATGGTGTGACCGTCCTATCCGGACCGTCGATATTGGTTGTCTATGTGGGGTGTTTATCTATGATCGATAAGCATCATATAGGACTGGACCGATTTATTTTGAGTTTCTCATATAATTCTGTGATTGAGAAATCTTATTAAATCACAAGATGGTTATATATGGATTAACCTTAATCCTGAAGTGATTACAGACTCCTACTTGTTTCAGGATAGAGTTTGATGTGTTCGTTAAGGATCGCTAAGAGGCGCTGTCTGAATCTCTTTCACGTTGACACTATTCTGGAATGAGTGAGAAGTGTGTGTCTCACAGATATGGAATCCATTCCTTCCTGCGGGAAGTATAAAGACAATCCCCTTATTTGTTAATCCTAGAAACTGATCGATCCCGGGAGTTCGTATTGGTTATGAACTAATTGATCACTAGTTGGTTAATGGTAAATAAGGATAAGATGTATTGAAGAAGGTTTACGGAAATAATCCTACTTCAGTACGGATAGTCTATGGAGGGTTAGTTCATATGAAATGATTATATCAATGGACACTTATCAACTCGACTCGACGTTTTGAGAATAAGTTACATCTATAATCGATAAAGTTCAGTTTCGGATTTATGGTGGCGTAATTCCGGAATTAATGAATTAAGTAGAAATATTCTATTCGATGAATATTTTATTTAATTTATTGTAGCTACCGATTATAGGTCCATGGTCCCGGGTTGGCTCCTAACACGCGAGTGTTTTCTCGTTTTGTGGAACCTCGAGAATAAATTAAATAGTTGGTCTATTTAATGAATATGCAATATTATTTATTTGGTAAATAATATGTAAAATAGAAAAGACATTTTCTATTAAAATATTGTCTAAATTGGCGCCACACATATGGATAAGTTAGGAGAAGAAATTTTTCTAGATTATGTCACATGTGTAATTAATTAATTATCTATTTGATGGATAAATAATGGAAAAATAAGAGATTGATTTTTTGGGAATTATCTCTTTTTTTGTGGCAAAAATATCTTAATTTCCTTATGGGAATTGGTATTTGTGGTGTGAAAAGGATAACTCTCTTGACTAGTTATTTTCTTATATAAAGAGGGTTCCTCCCAACACAATAGACATTGATATTTGCGTCACATAACAAATAAAATGAAGATAAATTAGTTTCTTGCCTTAGTCATTTAGAGAAGAAAAACCCTAGGTTTTTCTTGTGCATATTCGAGGAGGTTCTACGGCGAGGATCGACGTCCACCAGTCGTCGCTAGGAGACACATCCGGAAGACTACGGCATCTCCCTTTGGTCGACTATCTCTTCCTCTCCGATAAGGTAAATCTTCAACCTTCTCGTAGGATTCATTAGTTATGTCTCATATCGTAAATCGCATAAGCTTTCGCTGTGCTAAGATCGAGTGTCTCGGTCGGTGCTACTACTCCCAGAATGTGGTATCAGAGCCAGGTTAAATTTTACGATATCGAGAGAATAATTAATTAAATTAGGAGTGGAATTGCATATTAGGTTGCATCTTTTCTTTTGTTGAATGATTGAATGTTGTGGTTGACGAGATGGATTGGAGTTGGTACTTGTTTACCGTTAGATCTATTGTAAGCTCGTATAATTAGTATTATACGAGTATAGGATATAAGTAATTTATTTTACAGTCTATGTAATTTATTTTTGCATTCCGTCGGCCAAAAATCTTCAATGGAATGGAAAATGGGGCACTGCAAAAATCTTCAATGGAAAATATGAATATGAATGTTATCCATTCTATTTCCTGCTGGCGAGGAAAAAAAAAAAAGGACGGCTGTAGTACGTGCGGAGAAGGAAGAAAAATAAAAGGCATCAAAACCTTTTCTTTTATCCAAGATCAAGATGCTGCAACAAAGATAAATACTTAGGAATTATTTTTTTTTCCTAGTTTAAATAGGCTAGATACGGGGTACCAACGGTCTATCTCAGTGGTTTACTTTTACGCATTTATTTTCATGTTTGATAATTTATGTGAGATGACCATGCCTTGACTTGCATCATATTTATGAATTCCACTCATAGCATATGCATACATGTAGATAATTAATCGTGATATTAATTAGGAATGTATGAGACGTAATTAATTTAGATTAATTTAGGTAATTAATTAAATTAATTAGAACGAACGGAATTTTATCGGGATATACAATTCACATGATAAAATAAAATTTACTCGGTAAAATTAATTTTGGGATCCAAAAATCATTCGCGGATTTTAATTATGTAGTGACTACATTAAAAAAAATTAATAATTGAAAAATCGGAAAATCCGGAAAAGTTGGACACCAACTGAGCAAAAGGTTCAAAAATTGGTTCGGGCGGTCAACAGGGCTTCGCTCGACTCGACTTGTCCGTCCAAGTACGGGGATAGCCACGGGGTTCCGGCAAGGTCAAGCTATCCCGCGAGCTGAGGCTCAATGGGGCAACCTTAGCCCAATTTTCAACCCAGCACCCGCACACGTGCGACGTTAGCGTCGTATATGAACCAACGAAGAGGACGGGTCGGCTTAGCCAATCCCGACACCGTTTGGTGAACTCGGTTAAAGCTCAGCCAGGGTTTAATACCGACAAGTTGGTGATTGCTTTTCAAGATTTATTGTTTTCAAATTATTGAGATAAAATTCTGCAATCCCAAAACTTTTATCACGACATATTTGGATAATAAAATTGTTTGTGAATTTTATTTGTGTAGTGTCTACACCAAAGAATTTTAATCCATAAAATTGTAGGATCGTGGATACAGTGACACTAGTTAGACAATATTGGAACCGATGAACTAGTGGGCGGATTAAATTAAATATTCATGATCTATTGTTTTTGGATTATTTGAAAATTCTAAAATCCTAAAGAGACTACCTAATTTTCAAAATAACGAGTAGGAGCGGGGAAGGTGACAACCAACCCCACGGCCTCTACCGTTGACACAAGCAAGTGAGAGAATGGTGACGACTCGTTCCGTTTTGATTTCGGCCCCCTAAGGATGGCTTTCACCGCTATCAAAATGCATGGCTTGGTCTCCAAAAGGATAGGATTTTGGGTACTCGTCGAGTCACTGACCAACCCTAAGGCGGCATACTCGGGGCGTATTTTGAGATCTCAAACAATAGGTCCAACTCATAAGGATATTTTTGGAAATATCTTGGCTGAAAAAGGAAGGTAATCAGCAATTAAAAAGAGATGTCCGATTCTCAGTTAATTGTTGAGAGAGATCTTCTCTACTTAATCGTCACCTCTTTTACCTACCCTAAGGCAGCACTGTAGGTGTGAGATTAAGTCCTTGAAATGGTAGAATAAACTGCATGCATGACATCACGTTTATTATTCCTAAAATCATAATTAGTTGCAGTGTATGATTTGATTTATTTCTGTTATTTTATTCTACAGCATAATGTCTTCTCAAGTAACTAGTCTGCTGAATGAAAAATTGACCGGTAACAACTTTAACAAGTGGAAAAGTAACATGAACGTTGTGCTCATCTTCGAAAATGTTAAGTTTGTCCTGTCTGAGGCTTGTCCTTCGACTCCTCCCATTAACGCCTCGCGAGCTTTACGCGATGACCATAAGCGATGGGTAGAAGTGGACAACAAGGCTTGTGGCATCTTGTTGTCCTCCATGTCGGAGATCATAAGGACCAAGCATGAGAACATAGAGAGTGCGTGAGAAATCATGGAATCTCTTATTTCCATGTTTGGTGCCCCATCTGATCAAGCAAGACATGAGGCCGTCAAGTTGGCCATAAATGCAAAAATGAGCAAAGGTCAGTCGGTAACTGGTCATGTGATGAACATGATTAACTACTTTGCTTCTACTGAGACTCATGGCTCTAGTTTTGACAATGCAACTCAAGTGAGTATGATCTTAGAATCACTTACACCTGAGTTCCTCTAGTTCAAGAGTAACTATGTCATGAACAAACTCAAATTTGATCTGACTCAATTGATTAATGAACTGCAAGTGTTCGAAGCTATCTCCTCTGGGAGAAGCCGAGAAGGGGAAGTAAAGGCCGAGGCCCACATGGCCGAAGCTAAGGCATCGAGCTCTGGAGTCAAGAATAACCCTAAGGCAAAGCAGGCAAAACAGCCAAAACGTGAAGAAAATCGTGCAGAACCAATGAAGAAGAAGGCTAAACAGGAAACTTCAAAGCCCAAAGGGAAATGTTTCCACTGCCATGAGGTAGGACATTGGAGGCGCCATTGTCCAGCATACCTCAAAGAGGCTAAGAAAGGGAAAGGCCTTAACAACATGTAGCTGAAAATGTAATTCTGAATTACTAGTCTTGGAATCCTATACAGTAGCTGAAAATGTGTCAACTTAAATACAAGATTCTGGAGCTACTAACCATGTTTGTTCTTCTTTGCAGATCCTTAGTTCGTATCAGGAGCTAGAGGAAGGCACGCTGACAATGAGAGTTGGAAACAATGCAGTGGTTTCAGCTAGAGCAGTGGGAGTAGTTAGTATTTGTTTTGGCAATAAATTCTTGGTTTTAAACCATGTTTATTTTGTTCCAAATTTCCGTAGAAATTTAATTTCAGTTTCAATGTTGCAAGAACAATCGTACTCTCTTTCTTTTGATAGTAATAAAATTGTCATTTCCAGAAATGGTCGTGATATTCATTCTACAATTTTGGAAAACGGATTGTATTTTATTAAACCGATAGCAACTCCACTGCTTAACACTGAAATGTTTAAAGTAGAACATCAGAAATCTATTAAAAGACAGAAAGTTTCTCACCATGATAAATGATGACGCTCTAAATGGTACCGATATTTATACCTATATTCACCCCGAATTCTGCTCAAGAGAGGATATATAGACTCGTTATTGCTTAGAATATATGTTAAATGCTATGTGAGTGTTTCTAGGATCATGATTCTGCATCTATGCTATTTCCCTGACATTTTGGTACTGTTTTGTCTCGTTTTCTGTATTTTATAGGATGTACCGAATTTGGAGTATTGGAGAATGGATCTGGACCAAAAGGAATGCATTGGGCTGAGTGATTGAAGTCCGAGAAGAAGCCTGCTGAAGAAAAAGAAGAATAGAAGGCCCGGTAACCCGAGGGTTAGGCATGGTAAACCAGTGACTAATTCAACACGAAATTTATTCTGCCGCATTGTCTAAGTCGGTTAGGGTTTTAGAGAGTCTTAAGTCGGCTATTGTATCTATATAAGGCTGCATTATCAGATTATTACATAGGCATTCATAGATTATTATTAATATTACAATTACAATATAAACTATTATGCAATAAAGTTTTCTTGAGCTTTGGAGAGTTGTTTTTGGTTTCCTCCCTTCTTCCATCATCTCTAGCTTAAGTAGATCGAGCTAGATCTCCATTGTTGAAGGTATGAAGTTTTGAACGTTCCTTTATGTCTTCAATATGGTAGATCTGTTCGTATTTATGTGTTTTATTTAATCTGCATGTTTAACAACCCCATAATTTACTTATTTTAATCGTACTGAGCAATGTAGATCCAGAAATTAGGAAAAGCCGCCCCCGGTAAACCGGAGGTCTATACCGGTTTACCGAGGCATGTTTAGAAAACTTAAACTGGGATTCACTATAGCTGAGTTGATCGGCAGGAATAATTAAAACGAGTAATAGGTCTGGCCAAAGTATTCGTAATTCGTGAATTAACATGAAGGACCGCAAGTGAAGTGTTAATTAGGACATAGTCTTGATGGACCCTAGGAACGTGCTGGTCAATGTCGACAGTTGTCTAGGCGGGTTAACGGTATGAGGAAATGCTCAATATCGACAGTTCTAGTTCTTTATGCGTATGGGCTATTACGGACCAATTAAGGAGGGTAGCTTGCGTATAGATTGTCTACTGCCATTGTCGGAGTAGATAGGAGTAGGAATTGCACCCGTAGCTAATAAATATGAGAATAATCATTAAAAGCTCATGATTAATCTAAGGAAATTATGTGGGGAAGTAAACATAAAGATTAATTAATCCAAGTTAGTAGATTGGTGAGGAGAGGGAGAGGTATACCATGTTTGTTTTCTTTTATGTTATTTTTGGTCAATGACCGCCTATATGTTGCTTCTTAATTAGGTTAGAATCGTTTATACGTATAAGTTGCATTGTCTCTGTGGGATCGACCTTGACTCGAATTTACTATACTGTGATGTACCTAGTATTCTTGCTAGTAATATCGACGTGAGTGACTTACACGCGATCAAGATTTTTGGCGCCGTTGTCGGGGACAATGGCCAATTTATAAATATAAACGTTTAATTCTAATTAAGAAGTCGTTTTTATTTTATTTTATTTTATTTTGAGTCTTGAGTCATTCGGTATCAATCCTGCACATGTTAAACTGCTAGAATTAGAAAATTCAGGACCGGTATCCCGAGGGAAATCTTTGAGTTACCGAGGGCTAGAAAATTGATTTCTGAACAGTTCCTATTATTCTGTGTTATTCCCTATTGATTTTAGTTAGTAGGTCCGCAACAGTTGGGATCGCACCCAGCTGAAGTGGAATTTGCTAACCTTTTCTTTGATCGATTGATCAGAACACTTCAGAAATTTGATCGATTCAGAGTTGGAAAAGCACACACAAGTCGAACAATATGCCTAGAACAATCTTGAACATCACACCCATTTCCATGTATCCCGGAACTGAAGCATGAGATCATTATGAGAACGGTTGGAGAAAGAAGAGAAAGCAATCAAGCAAGAGCCTGAAGATGACTGAAGGAGTACAACACATATCGCCCAGGTGAGTTTCCTTGCGAATTACTAGATATATCATCTTCAGATTATGATTCTGATGATCCTGAAGAGGATCCTGACAAGATGTTTTCTGAGCCTGAGGATCACCCAGACTCAGACACCGTGGTGAAGTTAGGAGACCCTGGCACGTTTAGACTCCCAATTTCTGTTAATAGAATATCCGTAGGATTAGGTCTCTACGACTCTGGCTTGAGTTGCAATATTCTTCTTTTTTCCCTCTATCAAAAGATTAATCTTCAGGTCGTGATTAATCAAACCCGGACCATGACCTTCGTAGATAGAACAAGAGACATGCCTGCTGGTTTGCTTAAGAAATGCACAATTAAGGCAGGAGGGTTCACGTACCCTATTGAATTCACGGTCATAGATGTACCTGAAGATCCTAGTTCCCCAGTTCTTTTAGGACGACCTTTCTTAGAAACGAGCAGGGCGGTTATGGATTTTGATAAGCGGGAGATCACTTTAAGGATGAATAATGATGCTATATCTTTTAGGATCCTAGAACCCTTAGAATACCGACCGGAGAGTTGTAAGATGACGTATGCTTCAGGGAAGGTGGAGATTTTGGAAATCGAGGGGCATAAGAATAGAGAGGTTGTCATAGAAACCGTTGAGCAAGAGTTCATGAGATTAATGCTGAGAGAAAGAGAAGAAAAGGACCACGACAAGATGCTCACGGAAGCCAGTCCTTCCTTGTTGCATAGTGAATGAGTTGAGCTAAAAGTAGAAAACGTGGAGTCCTTGGGTTTAAAGTCTAAATCTTGACGCAGAGGCAGACCTAGCACAAAAGCTAAGAGAGAGAGGCGTGCTTGGAAGAGAGCTCAAAAAGGTTCCTTAAAAGTGCAAACCTCTAGAGCAAAAGTTTGGCAAGTGAAGGCTCCAACCCTTGATTGAGCAGAGATCTGAAGAAAGTCGAGCCGTCGACTATAAACTCAGAACTATCTCTTTAAACCCTTAGGAATTTTAGGATTGAATAAAAGTAGCCAGATAGAACTATCTCTTTTCTGAATTTCTTTCTGGACTGCTGCAAATTTTATCTTTAGAGGCACAGTCCAGAAAGAAATTCAGAAAATTTCAAGCCGTTAAACCGAACCTTACCTCCGGTTTACCGAGGGTTCTTTTTCGGAAACAGCTTATGTATCAGGTTCTATACTCATTCAGGATGTGTCCTAAGCGTCAAAGGTCAGCTGTTCGTCCAAGTGGTTACCAGACTGTATATGGAGATTGATGTAGGTCAACCTGATGATACAATCCCAGATGATTTACCCCATTTTCTAATGCAATTAGCGCTATTTTGACATCAACTTGAGCAATTTGAATGATGATTGGAACCATATTTTGTGTACATAGAATTATCAGAAAAACCATGTTTCTAGCAATATTATATTAGTATTAGCCGATTTTGTTATCAGAATTACGCGTGGAATCTTTGTGTGTATTTTTCAGCACAGATATCATGGTTGGGAGCGTGGATTTTGAACTTAGGATGGATAAGATTTCAGCCCACGAGGATTATCGAGACACGTTGGAAGGGTTAAATCCAAGCCAAGTGGAAGAATGAATTATGGTTATATGATTTCAGATACAAATGGCTCGAGCCGTGTCACATTGACCTGAGTCAAGAAGTTGCTGAGCAATTAATGAAAATGTCATTCAACCACCTACCACATATTGGACTTGACCTGCGCCAAGAAGCTTTGACCTACGCCAGTAGTGCATCTTGGGCTTGACCCACATCAGAGTGGATTGACTTGAGTCAATATTGCAGTTTCAACGATTATTGATCCTTTTATTCTTCCAAACAAGGAATTATCAAAAACACACTTTATCTTTTTCAACTTTTCCATCTTGCAGGCACCACTCCACCCCCTGGCTTCCATAGCCAAATTTTAGTAGAAAATAACCGTTGATTTTGATTGTAAAAGCTAAGGATTCTAGTTTAACTCTTTCAGTAGATTGAATTCAACACACTAGTGTTAGTTCATTGAAGCTTTTGGAAGTTGGATGAAGAACACCAACTCGAATTTGTACTCTTGATTTGGTAATCCTTAATTTTTATTTTCATTTCAATTTTTCTTATGGTTATGAATATTAATCTTGAGATTTTGATATTCGTAGACATGAGTGGCTAGTCTTATCTAGCCAAGATTATATAGTAGCTCTAGTTTATCCTCTTATGTTGATTGGGAATGATAGTTTATGTTGCTAGTTTTGATTGTTGTGAATCTTCTCCTACTTGTTTTGTATTGATTGCTTGCATTAGAGTAATTTCCTAGTGTTAGCATTTACATGTTTAACGGATACCGAACGGAGATGTTAGATGTGGGAAGAGGGTAGGAGAACCGGAAGTTAAAATCGACCTCTTCGAGGCATTTGATTTCTTATCCGGGGATTCTTGGCTTTGCTATTGCATTCACGTGCGTAGCATACTGAATCATTAGGTTTAAGGTACCTAGACCAAGGAGGAGGTAGAGAGCAATTCCATTCACTCGTATGAGGGGGAATTTCTTGCTTAGGAATGCACCGCTTCACAATCTCGAACACGAAGGGTAGGAAGGTAGGAAGTCATTCCCATGACATTACGAGAGGATTGCTAGGCTACACATTATCTTGGTTAGTTTATTTCATCATCTTATCATCTTTGTCATTACAAGCACTTTATTTATGCAATTGATTTATCTTTCACCAAATTATGATCTAGATCGAATTAATATGAACTTTTTAGTGTATAACCTCACAAGATAGTTCCCCGTGGATTCGACCTTGATTCACCATACTAGACTACAATCGACCCGGTACTCTGCCGGTGAGATTGGACACCTCAGTTTGGCCCATCAAGCTTTATGGTGCCATTGCCGGGGATTTATCTTGAGTAATGGTTATTACTTGTATTTATTTTAAAATTTTTGAGAATAGGTCGAACTTTTCTAACCTTACTTCTATTTTACTTCTTTGGTGCTTACCGTTTGGTGAGTCACCAAGTGTTATTTTACTATGCTATTGTTGTTTCTGCCTTGTAGTGGATGTCCAAAACGCGACGTGGTAAGGAACCACTTACTCCTCTCATCCCGGATATCAACACGTATAGTAGGGAACGAGTAGCCGAGAACAAAGTTGGCCAAGCTCCTTGTGGGTTGAACTTAGTGGAAATTCTTCCCAAGGATCGTCTACCCAAGGAATAGAGATGGACGAGGGCACGTTGAATGCACAAGTTGAACAAGGGCATGTGGATGCCTCAAACCAAGAATAAAACCCGAACTTACACATTCTTAACCCCCTAAATGCCAATGAACCACTACCACCACCAAGCAATAACCAACAAAACCGCCATCAAAACCTCAACAACCGGAACAACGACAATTATAACCCCCCAAACCCAAGGCAACTTTGTGATCAAGCCGTGCGGAGGAATGAAACCAACAATCCGATTCTTTTACCGAATGCCGGAGCAAACAATTTTGAGTTTAAAGCTCATCTCTTTGGATTGGTTGGCAAAAGGGCACAATTTCATGGACGTGAAGACGAAGACCCCTACCATCACCTTTACAACTTTGAGGAATTATGTAACACGGCCAAAACTCAAGGAGCGCATCGATAGTTGACAAGGATGTCTATGTTTCCTTTTTCTTTGGATGGGAAGGCTAAGGATTGGTTCATGTCACTTCCTCGCCATTCCTTAACAAGTTGGGAGGAAATTCAAAATGAATTCTTGAAACAATACTTCACTCCCGGTCGTAATTTAGAGTTGAAATTGCAAGTTTCAAGCAAGGTGAACATGAAACACTTAGGGCCGCATGGGAGAGATTCAAGCGGTTGTTGAGAGCGTGTCCGGATCACGGTTACCCGTTAGACATGCAAATTCATTTTTTCTACCAAAAGTTATGAAAAGAATCACAAGCCGAGGTTGATCAAGCGTGCAATGGTTTGTTGATGATGAGCACGGCACAAGATGTATATGATGTGGTTGAGAAAATTGCGAAAAACAACCAAATGTGGGAGACAGGTTCAAGCACAAGAAGAGTTTCTTTTGTGGGAGAGGCCACCGCTCAAATCCCAGAGAAGGGTAAAAACTATAGTCAGGGGGGGGGGGGGGTGAAAGACTATAGTGGAGTTTCAAAAACCTTTTTCTTGTATTTAATTGCTTATATTATATCCTATATCTGTATGATGTTTCAAAGTAGATTTAGCAATCACAGATATAGGATATAATATAAGCAATTAAATATGTGCAGTAATGTAAATTGCTGAAAGTAAATAGACACAGAGGTTTATAGTGGTTCAGGGTGGTGTAATCCCTTAATCCACTCTTCTCATGTGATGATTGGAGGAATTCACTATTGTTTTCCCAAATACAATAGATTGATTGTCCTTGGCTTTACTAGCTTCACAATCTGCAAGACTATCACTCCTTGGATTCAACAAGCTTCAGTGACTCAGTCTCTATTACTGCTCCTTGAGATCAAGATCTTTCAGCTGCTATCACAGTGGGTGCAATTCCTTCTCAGATCCTTCTGATTCAATTGCTTCAGTTTGAAGTGAATGAGATTCACAACCTTGCTTTATCAATCTCAGTGCTAGATATGGAATCGTAGTACTGATGTCTGAGTTGATCTCTAGATAAATCCTTGTAAGTTCAGAGAGAAGGCTTTTCAAATTGACAGGGTTACTGCTTGTTTCTTTTTTTTTCTTTTTTTTTATCAATCGTATTTCCTGTCTGTCAATGCCTTCTATTTATAGCCTTGAATATCATTGATTTGAAATTCCGTCCGTTGGCTATTTAATATGGGGAATAATCCTTGATTTTATTCTTGATTCCCCCTCAATTATATTCTTTTTAATTTCAGTGATCGGATTTTTTCTTCAAACATTTATCTGAAGATCCATCCTGGATTGATCCTCTATTGATTGTGCATTTAATGCTTGATCCTCTGAATCTGTATCATATTTCAAAATCTGATTAAGTGAGGTTTACTCCACCGTTCTCTGAACGGTCAAGTGATCCTTCTGACTTCTCCGCTCAGATCTTTCTTTACTGCTTTGTCTTCACTCAGCCGATAGTCTGATTACTTTGCCGATTCACTGTTTCCTTCATTCTTCTTAGTTCAGGGGAATCCTTGTCCTTCACTGATCCTTGACTTGTGTGAGATCAGTGTACACCACCATTAATCATTAAGTTTCATCACTTGGAATGTAACTTAAACCTATCCAAGGTCATCACAGACTTCCTTGGTTATAAGTCAGACCATAGTTTCTTCATTGCTTCTCTGCTGATACTTGGCTGGCTTCTCTCTGCAGGAAATCTGTTTTTATACTGCCGTCCTACCAACTAGTACAATACTTGTCTGACTTAACTTATACAACATGTCAGACTCTAAGTAAGGACTTATACAGAGATTTCTAACTTATTTCAGGCTTGCTATAACAGCTAGTATGGCAATCATCAAAACATAAAAAAAAGTTCCTAACAATTTCCCCCTTTTTGATGATGCCAAAACCCTCATAAGCCTGAACATAAGTAAAAGGATTCACTATAAAACAGGAATAAAACTTAGCAATTTTATTCATCCATAAAGGGCAAAAAGATAATGTATCTTTTTATTTACGCTCAAGGACATATAGAATTAATTAAGCAGAAGGGCTATTTCTTCTTCTCTTCCATCATGATGCCTTTGCCTTTGGTGTCCTTGCCCTTATTTGTTGGGCTTTTCTTCTTTCCACCGGAGCTTTCAGGCTTTGAGCTTCCTTCCCCCTTTTTGGCATCACCAAAACGTTCTTCTAGAGTCCTGATTGCATCTTCAGATTCAGGGAGGGGACCATACCTTTTCTTCAGTATCTTGTTGGTTGCCTCACCAACTTTGAGAAGGATGTTAAGTTGCTGGCCAGAGTACTCCATGATCTCATCCAGATGTTGAATTTGATGAGTGTGAGCATTTAGAGTGTCCACCAAAGGTTTGAGATTGTTATCAATCTTTTCAGCATGAAACTCAAGGTTGGTTTGGACGTGGTAGGGAATGAGATGCTGTAAGTTGCAAAGCAAGTTTCCCCGTTTTTCCATGACCTCAAATTGTACCTTGATGTGACTGATGAGGGCTTCAATCTTGTGGTTTAAGGAGGTTTCTTCACTCCTTAAAGTAGCTTTCAGATTTTGTCTGCTGTGATACTGCTTTTCCATGTTCACAATCAGGGGTTGAATGTCTAGATTTAAGAGCCTTTCTAGATCCATTTACTCTGGAGCTACCTCTTCATCATCTTCATCTTCCTCCTTCTCTTTATTCTCCTCATCTTCTTCCGCTTTCACTTCTTCTTTTTCACTTTCTTTTTCTGGCGCTTCCTCTATTTCTTTCTCTTCAACTTTAGAGTCAATGAGAGGTTGCTGGGGGATGCTTGCTTCTCCATCTTTAGAAGATGAAAGGTTTTCTTCTCCATGAGTTGGAGCCTTGATTTCATCTGCTGGTGTTCCCCCTTGATCAATGGTGGGGGTGTTGACAGGTTCAGCGGAGTGAGTTTGATCAACTGGCTCACTGGGCTGTCTGTCAACTTTGCTGATGCTCCTAAAAAGTACTTCTAGAAGTGTCAGCTCATCATCAGAAATCTCCATATTATACGGATCAGCTTCAAGATGGTCACCCTCTGAGTGGTCATCCTCTGTCTCGGCTTCTTCTTCATCCATCTCATCTTTTTCAGATGGAGTGAGAACACATCCTTCCTCACCTTCTTCCAGATAGGTGATGTCCTCTTGTTGTTTATCTTCCTCTGTTGTTGCATCATCACTGATTACAACAGGTTCGTTCAAGTTGCTGAAACCAATCTCAGGGGTGCTTTCTTGTGCCTTTTGGGATCTGGTTCTTCATCCCATTCCTGATCTACTGCCTTCAGATTGTTTCCTTTTTCACCCGACAGTGGGTTTAGGTTTCATAGAAGCTTTGATGTAGGTAAACATTACCTTTGACTTGTGTGGAGGCTGAAGATTTGTGGGTTTCACTTTCAATGCGTCAAACAGGTGTTGAAGGGGAAATCCATAGGATTTCCTCTCCCAGAAGTCACCTTTCTTTTTCAGGCCCTTGCTTGGTGCCGTAATTGACAAATCGATTTCCTTTTGAATCTGTTCTTTCATCCTATCAAAGACGAAAGTTGCCCAGTCAAAGTTAATAACTTGATAGATTATAGCCATTAACTTAACCCTTAGCTCGGTTAGGTTTTCCATTGATCCTTTTCTGACTTCAATGTTCTTGGTGATTACTGGTGTAAACTCTGCAAATGGAAGTTTAAGAGCTCCTCTGGATAAGTCGTAGGTTTTGCTGTTTTTCCTGGGATTCCTTGCTATCTCAGCCCAGAAGTTGTTGATGTCAATCTTTACCGTCTTCACATTATCCGGACCTATCCTAGGTAGGTGTAAGAATTTGTTGAGAAGACCCGGCGTAATGACCACTTCTTTCCCAAAGATTGAACTTTTTATGCAGTCGGAATCGGTCTTCTTTGTGCTGGGCACAAACATTGCATTCTTCCAAAATGCTATCAGATTTTCATTGAAAATCCCATTGATTGGGGGGTTTAGGAAGGTCATCAACCCCAGATTTGAACAACAATCAACCAAGTGTTGAGCTTTTGCATCATTATCACAGAAAGAAAGATAGGGTTTAGGTTTGAAAAACGATCCAGTGATGATCGATTTTTCATAGAGTCTTTCTGTGGGATATATTGTAGAGGATGAAGCCATTTCTTAAAAAAAGTTGATTTTGCAATGAGAAATAGGGTTTTTGATTTTCAGAGAACATAAAGATTTCTGTAAATCTCTAAGTGTTGTTTATATAGGATGGAATAGGTAGTGTGAACGTGGTTGAATATGGAAGGATTTTGTGACATAATGGCGTGATTTTATGTATGTAAATCACGATATTCGAGTGAAGTGGGGGAGTGGATTGAGGTAAGTAATGATAGATCTCGGGAATCGAGGCGTTTGAAATTCGAAAAATAATATGGTTACCTCCATAATTGTAAATTGATCTTCACGTGTGTAATCTTCCACAGTATAATCCTCCATAACTTCCTTATTCTCTTTGTGTATTGATTTTGTTCACAATTTAATTTGCCCATGACTCCAATCTTCATTTCGGTGTAGTGCCTTGGCTGGTCACTTAGCCGGTGTAGTGAATCTTTCACTGAGCTGCTTTAATTAACTGTTCCTAACAATCAGTTAAGTTAACTTTGCTGAGTACCAGGGCCTTACCTGCTACATCTCCTGTAATGGCAAAGGGTTGATCAGCTGGTGAAGTCACTTAGCTGATTACTCCAATTAGCCGCTCTTTGATACTTAGTCAATTTCAATCATTCCCAACTTAGTTCTCAATTTGCTAAATCTCTCATGATTGAGTGGTTTAGTGAAGATGTCAGCCAATTGATCTTTAGTGGGTATGTATCTTAGAATAACATCCCCTTTTCCAACATCATCTCTGATAAAATGATGTCTTACATCAATATATTTTGTTCTTGAGTGCAATACTGGATTTTCAGTAATAGATATTGCACTTGTGTTGTCACACATAATTGGGATTATCTTTTCCTCCATTCCATAATCCCTTAGTTGTTGTCTAATCCATAGCACTTGTGCACAGCAACTGCCTGCCGCTATATATTCTGCTTCAGCTGTTGACGTAGATATGGAGTTTTGCTTTTTGCTAAACCATGAAACTAGTCTGCTGCCTAGCATCTGACAAGTTCTAGAGGTGCTTTTTCTATCTATTTTGCATCCAGCATAGTCAGAGTCTTAATATGATATCAATTTGAATCCTTCATCTTTTGGATACCAAATTCCAACATTTATGGTGTTCTTCAGGTATTTGATTATTCTTTTAGCTGCTAGAAGATGTGATTGTTTTGGTTGAGCTTGGAATCTTGCACATACTCCAACTGCAAAAGCTATATCTCGTCTGCTTGCAGTTAAGTACCGTATAGATCCAATAATCCCTCTATACATCTTTTGATCAACATCCTTTCCAATTTCATCTTTTCCAAGATTGACTCTGGCACATATAGGTGTATCTGTTGTACCACTTGTGTCCATACCATATTTGTGTATCAAGTCCTTTGTGTACTTAGCTTGATTGATGAAGATGTCATCTTTTAATTGTTTCACTTGTAAGCCAAGAAAATAGTTGAGCTCTCCCATCATACTCATTTGGAATTTGCTTCATTTTGAATTTCCTCCCAACTTGTTAAGGAATGGTGAGGAAGTGACATGAACCAATCCTTAGCCTTCCCATCCAAAGAAAAAGGAAACATAGACATCCTTGTCATCTCTCGATGCGCTCCTTGAATTTTGGCCGTGTTACATAATTCGTCAAAGTTGTAAAGGTGATGGTGCGGGTCTTCGTCTTCACGTCCATGAAATTGTGCCCTTGTGCCAACCAATCCAAAGAGATGAGCTTTAACCTCAAAATTGTTTGCTCTGGCATTCGGTAAAAGAATCGGATTGTTGGTTTCATTCCTCCGCACGGCTTGATCATAAACTTACCGTGGGTTTGGGGGGTTATTATTGTTGTTGTTCCGGTTGTTGCGGTTTTGATGGCTGTTTTGTTGGTTATTGTTTGGTGGTGGTTGTGGTTCATTGGCATTTGGGAGGTTAAGAATGTGTAAGTTCGGGTTTTGTTCTTGGTTTGGGGCATCCACATGCCCTTGTTCAACTTGTGCATTCAACGTGCCCTTGTCCATCTCTATTCCTTGGGAAGATGATCCTTAGGAAGAATTTCCACTAAGTTCCAACCCACGAAGAGCTTGACCAAACTTTGTTCTCGGTTACTCGTTCCCTAATATATGTGTTGATATCCGGGATGAGAGGAGTAAGTGGTTCCTTACCACGTCGCGTTTTGGTCATCCACTACAAGGCAGAAACAACAATAGCACAATAAAATAACACTTGGTGACTCACCAAACGGTAAGCACCAAAGAAGTAAAATAGAAGTAAGGTCAGAAATGTTCGACCTATTCTCGCAAATTTTAAAACTAATACAAGTGATAACCGTTACTCAAGATAAATCCCCGGCAACGGCGCCAGAAAGCTTGATAGGCCAAACCGAGGTGTCCAATCTAACTGGCAGAGTACCGGGTCGATTGTAGTCTAGTATGGTGAATCAAGGTCGAATCCACGGGGAACTATCTTGTGAGGTTAAACACTAATAAGTTCATATTAATTCGATCTAGGTCATAATTTGTTGAAAGATTAATCAATTGCATAAATAAAGTGCTTGTAATGACACAGATGATAAGATGATGAAATAAACTAACCAAGATAATGTGTAGCCTAGCTATCCTCTCGTAATGTCATGGGAACGACTTCCTACCTTCCTACCCTTCATGTTCGAGATTGTGAAGCGGTGCATTCCTAAGCAAGCAATTCCCCCTCATACGAGTGAATGGAATTGCTCTCTACCTCCTCCTTGGTCTAGGTACCCCAAACCTAATGATTCGGTATGCTACGCACGTGAATGCAATGACAAAGCCAAGAATCCCCGGATAAGAAATCGAATGCCTCGAAGAGGTCGATTTTACCTTCCGATTCTCCTACCCTCTTCCCACGTCTAACATCTCCGTTCGGTATCCGTTAAACGTGTAAATGCTAACATTAGGCAATTACTCTAATGCAAGCAATCAATACAAAACAAGTAGGAGAAGCTTCACAACAATCAAAACTAGCAACATAAACTATCATTCCCAATCAACATAAGAGGATAAACTAGAGCTACTACATAATCTTGGCTAGATAAGACTAGACACTCATGTCTACGAATATCAACATCTCAAGATTAATATTGATAACCATAAGAAAAATTGAAATGATAAAGATTAATGATTACCAAATCAAGAGTACAAATTCGAGTTGGTGTTCTTTATCCAACTTCCAAAAGCTTCAATGAACTAACACTAGTGTGTTGAATTCAATCTACTAAAAGAGTTAAACTAGAATCCTTAGCTTTTACAATCAAAATCAACAGTTAATTTCTACTAAAATTCGGCTATGTAAGCCAGGGGTTGGAGTGGTGTCTGCAAGATGGAAAAGTTGAAGAAGATAAAGTGTGATTTTGATAATTCCCTGTTTGGAAGAATAAAAGGATCAATAATTGTTGAAACTGCAATATTGACTCAGGTCAATCCACTCTGGCGCGGGTCAAGCCCAAGATGCACTACTGGCGTAGGTCAGAGCTTCTTGGCGCTGGTCATGTCCAATATGTGGTAGTTGGTTGAATGACATTTGCATTAATTGCTCAGCAACTTCTTGACTAAGGTCAATATGACATGGCTCGAGCCATTTGTATCTGAAATCATATAACCATAATTCATTCTTCCACCTGGCTTGGATTTAACCCTTCCAATGTGTCTCGATAATCCTCATGGGCTGAAATCTTTGCCATGGCTTCAAAATCATCACAAAAGATCAATATCCATCCTAAGGTCAAAATCCACGCTCCCAACCGTGATATCTGTGCTAAAAAATAGACACAAAGATACCACGCGTAATTCTGATAACAAAATCGGCTAATACTAATATAATGTAGCTAGAAACATGGTTTTTCTGAAAATTCTATGTACACAAAATATGGTTCAAATCATCATTCAAATTGCTCAAGTTGATTTCAAAATAGCGCTAATTGCATTAGAAAATGGGGTAAATCATCTGGGATTGTATCATCAGGTTGACCTACATCAACCACTCCCCACTTAGCGGTTGCTCATCCTCGAGCAACTAGAGCGATAAGGTTATCAAGAAACACAAAAGTACGATCATGCATCATCAAGAATTGAGAATCCAATTAGGCGATGCAACCTATCAAAATCACAAGGACATGTTTTTCACGATCCAAGGAAGTAGTGGAGTGTGTGAGTGAATATTCTTCAAGCTTGTTATCAACTAATGATCATGAAATCATGCAAGCCTTACTCAAAACATGTAACCCTAAGCTTAGGAATGAGATCAATCTCCACTAATGAGGCACTTGGAATCAAGGAACCAGGTCAGGTAGTTGACAAATCGGCTTGTAACGTTCAGGCTAGGGCAGTGGCTAACCAAAAGGGAATAAAAGGATAATCAAAAGAATCGGGCAAGATAGCAAGAATTCTCACCTTCTCCTCCATGACACCATTCTTCCAAATTAGTCACTTCCTACCCTTACAACACTTTGGTTCTTGCAATTTGCTTCAAAATCGCCTTCAATGACTCATTATTCAAAGATGTATTTACAATTTGTAAGCTTCTCTTAATTTGAGTTTTGATTTGTTAAAAGCTTTTATTCGACTATTGAAATATGTACAAGATAAAAGAGAATAGTTTTTTTTTTACTGACACCACACCAATGGTTTCTGAACCAACTTCACAAGATGCCATCTCAACCTACTAGCACTTTCATCCAACTCTTAGTCCCAACAACCGCTCTCACAATTACTAAACTCTTGCTATGCTTGCAGGAGGCCAAAGGAATGTAGACCAAAATTTTGGGTAAGGGTCGGACTATAATGTGGCTAAGTACGAATGGCTAGTTCGAGTGGGGTCTCACCACTCTACAAGGCTAAGATGGGGACAAAAAGGGAAAAATCACGTTCGGGGCGGCCATTTGGCTATGGTTGAGTCAAAGTAATGCCAAAAATCGTCATCCCTATTCCGATTCCAAATACCTGTTATTCGTCTCAAATGAATAACATTCCTAAATTCACGTTGCAGCTAGAGTATGCATGCACACTTTCATGAAGGGTTGTTTGTTAACACAGAAATTGGAATATAAGTGCACCATGGATCACACTACCAACAAAGATTAGTGAATAACATGCGCCTATGTTTCGTCAGAGTTACTCGTTTTATTGAAATACTCGTTCCATCAATTACCGGATCATAATTCATGCCAAAAGATAATTTATACAACTCCAAATTTCTCGGAGATGATCAAAGCTAAGCTTTTTCTCAAGCAATTAGAGGCATTACCCGTTGTTAGACTAACTGTACTCCCACTCCCCACTTACGAGCTTGCAGTGTCCTCAATGCAAAGTGAGTAATGAAAATACGGTTAGGGAAACAACGGGGAATCAGCATGAGCAACACGAATGAGATGACCATAAACAAAATTATGGCAAAATCTGGGCCAAATAGGTCTCTTGGCTCACGCCAAGAACAAAATAACGCAGGGTAAAATGACGCGGAGAGATTTATAAGGTGGTGGTGGAAGAACTGATGAAAATGGAGAGAAATGTGGAAGAAATTCGATGATAATGGAGTTATGGAGGGAAGAGAGAGAAGAAGAACAGTTTTAAATTCAAAACTGTCACCTTGACTCACACCAAAAGCTATTGATGTAGGTCAACCCTAAACTGTACCTAATGACTCATGTCAGAGGTAAAATGACTCAAGTCAGAGGTAAAATGACTTACGTCAGAGGTAAAATGACTCAAGTCAGCAAAAACGACCAAACTCTCTGTATGCCTACAGTAACTTTGGCGTGAGTCAAGGTGCCTTGGCGTGAGTCATGAAACACCTACCAAAACATTTAACTCCAAATTTACTAATGTTCAGCCAACTTACCAAAAGAGCAACTAAATGGCTGCAAATTATCAAGAAACGGGCTGCCTCCCGGGAGCGCTTTTGTTTTATGTCGTTTGCTCGACGAGATTATACGGTAGAGATGATGGAATTATACAGATCATCAAAAGGACACTACTAACAATTACCCACGTGAGCACGTAACCATTAAACACACAAGCTAACCGAAAAATAATGCTTAGTAGATGAATTGAAAGATAGTACCCGGTGTGTACTAAATTTATAGTCTATAGCTAGACTATGCAATTTTTTTTTTCAGTCCAATGGGGGGTCTTCGAGGAACAACACCTCCTCCTGAGGTTTGCCCTCTCCTTCAACAAAGTGCTTGATTCGATGACCGTTTGCAATGAAAGTCATTTTTCCATCTGTAAGTTCAACTGCACCGGATTTATAGACCTTCGTAACAAGGAATGGACCTGTCCACCTCGATCTAAGCTTTCCTGGAAACAATCTCAATTGTGAGTTATACAAGAGCACTTTATCATTCACATGGAACTCTCGATCAAAGATCTTCCGGACATGGAATGACTTGGTTCGTTCCTTGTAAATTTGGGCGTTCTGATATGCATCGAGGCAAAACTCGTCAAGCTCGGTGAGTTGGAGCAACCTATGATCACCAACGAGCTGGGGGTCAAAGTTAAGAAACTTTATAGCCCAGTAATCTCGGTGCTCCAATTCAACGGGCAAATGACAAGACTTGCCAAAAACTAATCTGTATGGTGAACATCCAATAGGTGTCTTAAAAGCGGTGCGGTAGGCCCAAAGTGCATCGTCAAGCTTCACCGACCAATTCTTACGGTTAGTGTCCACCGTCTTTTCAACAATCCGTTTTACCTCACGGTTCGACACTTCAACCTGCCCACTAGTTTGTGGGTGATACTGTGTGCCGACTTTGTGTCTAACACCATAACTCTCAAGAAGCTTAGTGAATGGTCGATTACAAAAGTGTGAGCCACGGTCACTAATGATAGCTCGGGGAGTGCCAAATCGAGTAAAAATATTTTTCTTTAAGAATTTTAGCACCACCTTAGAATCATTAGTGGGATAGGCTTGTGCTTCAACCAATTTAGAAACATAGTCAACCATCACTAAAATGAATTTATTACCAAACGAGTGAGGGAATGGACCCATGAAGTTGATGCCCCATACATCAAATATTTCACACTCCAAGATCGGTTGGAGGGGCATTTCATACCTCTTGGTTACATTTCCCCACTTCTGGCATGAAACACATGACTGTGCAAAACGATGTGAATCTCTTTAGAGTGAGGGTCAATAAAATACGCATTGTAAAACTTTGTATGCCATCTTCCATCCTCCATGATGGCCTCTGGTATCTTGGCCATGGAAAAAGGAGAGTATGCTTGAGATTTCATTATCGGGAATGCATTTTCTTATGATACCATCCGAACACCTCCGAAAAAGGTTCGGTCTTTCCCAATAATAAAATTTCAAATCGTGAAAGAATTTCTTCTTCTTTTTCCATTTCCAATTAGGTGGAACATACTCACATAAAAAATAATTCACAATGTTGGAAAACCATGGTGAGCTCTCCTTCGGTCTTGAACTAGCATGAATAAGTTGCATTGTCGGAGGAGCATCCACCCTCATGAGTTGTTCATCTGGGAAGTAATCATCAATCTCTCTTCGTTTTCCTTCATCTTCAATGAAATCCAACCGGCTCATGTGATCGGCCACAAAGTTCTCGCTACCCTTCTTGTCCTTGATCTCAATATCAAATTCTTGAAGTTGGAGAATCCATCTAAGCAATCTCGGTTTAGCATCTTTCTTGTTCAACAAGTACTTCAAAGCTGCATGGTCGGTATAGACAATGACCTTGGAACCGACAAGATAAGATCTAAAGTTGCCAAGGGCGAATACTATGGTGAGTAACTCTTTCTCGGTTGTTACATAGTTGACTTGAGCGGAGTTCAATGTGTGAGAAGCATAATAAATGGCCTTGAGTACCTTGCCTTCACGTTGTCCAAGCACGGCCCCAACTGCGAGGTCACTTGCATCACACATCAACTCGAAGGGTATATTCCAGTCCGGCGCTACCAGAACGGGTGCGCTAATCAGTTTTTGCTTCAAAGTCACAAAAGCCACCATGCACTTTTCATCAAAATTGAAGGTACTTCTTTCTCAAGTAGATGGCTGAGAGGCTTGGCAATACGAGAAAATTTCTCAATAAATCGCCTATAGAAACCAGCATGCCCCAGAAATCCTCTCAACGTCTTCAGATTAACCGGTGGATGTAACTTCTCAATCACTTCAATTTTTGCTTTGTTGGCCTCAATACCATTTTTAGAAATTCTATGGCCTAGCACAATACCTTCTGACACCATAAGGTGACACTCTCCCAATTGAGCACTAAGTTCGTGTGTTCAGATCGCTGTAACACACGCTCCAAATGAGAGAGGCATTCCTCAAAAGAATCCCCAAAAACACTGAAGTCATCCATGAAGATCTCCAAAAACCTTTCCACCATATCAAAAAAAATGGCTGTCAAACATCTTTGAAATGTAGCCGGGGCGTTGCATAAGCCAAACGGCATTCTCTTGTATGCAAACGTTCCATAAGGACAAGTGAAAGTCGTATTCTCTCTATCTCCAGCCCCAATGAATATTTGCAAGTAGCCTAAATAACCATCAAGAAATATATAGAATTTATACCCACTCAACCACTCCAACATCTGGACAATATACGGAATGGGATAATGATCCTTCTTGGTATGGTCATTGAGCCGTCGAAAATCAATACACATGCGGTAGCCTGTAACTTCCCATGTTTGTATCCACTCATGTTTATCATTTTCCTTCACGGTAAATCCACCTAGGCACGACTTGAGTAGGACTCACCCACTCACTGTCAGATATAGGAAAATAATACCCATCTCCAATAACTTGATAACCTCTTTCTTGACAACCTCTTGCATATTGGGATTCAAACGACGTTGTGGTTGAACACATGGTTTAGTGTCATCGTTGAGAATAATCTTGTGAACATAGATTTCAGGACTAATTCCCCAAATATCAGCCACAGTCCAACGAAATGCTCTCTTGTGTTTCCGTAGCATCCTCAATAGCAAATCTTCCTACACATTGGTTTGTGACGAAGAAATAATAACAGGAAGTAGATTATCATTTTCAATAAAATCATATTTCAAGTTAGGAGGTTAAGTTTTCAATTCAAGGTTCCTTGGTGGCTCCTCCACTGAAGGTTTCAACAGAGGACCATCATGCTCCAATTCTAGATATCGGTCCCATGGTTGTTTGTTAAATGTACGACCGAAATCCAAATAAGAAATCATTGCTTGCATTTCCTCATCATCACTCACATTCAAATATGGATAAGGCTAGGCACTATTCAAGCTTATCTTAAAAGACCTGCATGTTAGCATTCTCCATACAAACACAAGATAGTGCATCAACAAAAGAACATGACTCTCGTGAATTATACGGGTGTTTCATGGCTTTGAAAATATTGAAGGTAACCTCATCCTCGTTAACTCTCAAAATCAATTCTCCATGTTGGACATCAATCATAGTCCTTCCCGTGGCTAGGAATGGACGACCGAGAAAAAGGGCCATTGAATACCCTTTTTCCATATCCATAACCACATAATCAACGGGGAAGTAGAACTTATCAACTTTCACTAACACGTCTTCTATGACTCCCTTAGGACGTTTTATGGACCTATCTGCTAATTGTAGAGTCATCTGGGTGTTTTTCAACTTTCCTATTCCTATTTTGATAAAGTCCTCATATGACATGAGGTTAATGCTAGCACCAAGGTCGCAAAGCACCCTCTTAAACAAAAAGCCCCCAATTTCACACGGGATAGTAAAACTTTAGGGGTCTTTGAGCTTAGGTGGAAGCTATGTTGCACCATGGCTGAGCATTCCTCATTGAGACAAATGTTCTCATATTCCTCTAACCACTTTTTGTTAGTGAGAATATCTTTCAAAAACTTACCATACACAGGCATGTTAGTAAGTGCTTCTATGACTGGAAGATTAACATTCAAGTGTGTAAATGTGTCAAGGAAGTGAGCATACTTTTTATCTAGCTTCTTCTTCTTAATTTCTTCCTTAGGGGGGTAAGGCAATGACCCAAGATCAATAACTTTAGGTTTAGAGTTCATACCTTCCTTACCTTTGCCACTGGATGCATCATCGGAAGCTTTCCTCAATGTTTGAGGTGCTCGTGGCCTCCATTCATTATCGGTGAGCACCACCTTCTCCTTGCCTTTCCTAGAAACTGCTTGCTGAGAATTGGCTTGCGTCAAAGCATCCTTGGCGTGCATCAACTCAGCCCTTTTTTCAGTGGCCTGCGTCGTAGAATCTTTGGCGTGCGTCAAAATTGGCTTCAAACTCTCTGTATGTCTACAGTGATTGTTGGCGTGAGTCAATTATCCTTGGTGGGGGTCACTGAGACATGTTCCTTAAAAAAGTGTCCTCAAATCACATGATCTCGGATTCTTCAAAATCCTCGGGACTTTTACCCAATCCTCGTCCGCTTTTTCGACTTTGACATATCCGTCATTCTACAAAAACTCATTAATAATTTCCTCCTCCTCTTCACTCAACTCCTTCTCACCTTCGGTGTCGTGAAAATCATTTTCAACCTCATTTCCAACTTGATTCTCATGAAATTCTCTACTCCCACAAACTCTTCCACTTATGATTATGATGGCATTCACTCCCCTTGGGTTTCTTTCAGTGTTACTTGGCAATCCACCCGGTGGTCTGCTGGCGTTCCTCTCACCCTCTCTACTCAAATGCTCTTCCATATTACGCACGGATGCTTCTATATATTTCATTCTAATATCGTGACCGCTCATGGATGTTCTCAAGGTATCCATATCTCTATTCATTGTACCAATAGAAGACATCATAGATTGCATATTTGCAGCTTGAGTCGAGACAACTCCCATAAGATTCTCCATCATCTTTTCCATTCTCTCTTCCTTTTCCGTAGATGAACTTGAAGTTTGAGTGATTGGAATATTTTGAGGGCGTTGTTAGTAGGAATGTGTGGGTGGTTGTGGAGGTTGGTATGAAGTATGGCCTTGGAAATTTTGGTTTTGAATGGGGTTGGTGTTGAAGGAAGTCTTTTGTTGACGGATGAAATAAGATTGCTTGTTCGGGTTGGAAGACCAACGTTGAGTGGGAAAATCTCTTTGCAAATTATTGTATGCACTGGAGTAGGCATTATGTAGTGCTCGGTGTTGTTGCATGTACATCACTTCTTCATTAGAATAATCACCGGATTCATTCATCTCCAACTGTGCATACTCTTCATCCTTCAATTCCCCACTACTCACATTAGTGGACATACTTCCTTCTGAATTCTTTCTTACTTTTATCTCATCAACTTTCTTGCTGTTAGGAACTTTTTATTATGTTTTGATGATTGCCATACTAGCTGTTATAGCAAGCCTAAAATAAGTTAGAAATCTATGTATAAGTCCTTACTTAGAGTCTGACATGTTGTATATGTTAAGTCAGACAAGTATTGCACTAATTGGTAGGACGGCAAAGTAAAAACAGATTTCCGGCAGAGAGAAGCCAACCAAGTACCAGCAGAGAAGCAATGAAGAAACTATGGTCTGACTTATAACCAAGGAAGTCTGTGATGACCTTGGATAAGTTTAAGTTACATTCCAAGTGATGAAACTTAATGTTTAAAGGTGGTGTACACTGATCTCACACAAGTCAAGGATCAGTGAAGTACACGGATTCCCCTGAACTAAGAAGAATGAAGGAAACAGTGAATCGGCAAAGTAATCTGACTATCGGCTAAGTGAAAACAAAGCAGTAAAGAAAGATCTAAGCGGCGAGATCACTTGACCGTTCAGATAACGGCGAAGTAAACCTCACTTAATCAGATTTTGAAATATGATACAGATTCAGAGGATCAAGCATTAAATGCACAATCAATAGATGATCAATCCAGGACGGATCTTCAGATAAACGTTTGAAGAAAAAATCCGATCACTGAAATTAAAGAGAATATAATTGAGAGGGAATCAAGAATAAAATGAAGGATTATTCCCCACATTAAATAGCCAACAGACGGAATTTCAAATCAAGGATATTTAAGAAATAGAAGGAATTGACAGATAGGAAATACGATTGATAAAAAAAAGAAACAAGCAGTAACCCTGTCCATTTGAAAATCCTTCTCTCTGAACATACAATGATTTATCTTGAGATCAAATCAGACATGAGTACTACAATTCCATATCTAGCACTGAGATTGATCAAGCAAGGATGTGAATCTCATTCACTTCAAACTGAAGCAATTGAATCAGAAGGATCTGAGAAGGAATTGCACCCACTGTGATAGCTGCTGAAAGATCTTGATCTCAAGGAGCAGTAATTAGAGACTGAGTCACTGAAGCTTGTTGAAGCCAAGGAGTGATAGTCTTGCAGATTGTGAAGCTAGTAAAGCCAATGACAATCAATCTATTGTATTTGGGAAAACAATAGTGAATTCCTCCAATCATCACAGGAGAAGAGTGGATTAAGGGATTACACCACCCTGAACCACTATAAACCTCTGTGTCTATTTACTTTTAACAATTTACATTACTGTACTTATTTAATTGCTTAAATTATAACCTATTTCTGTGATTGCTTAATCTACTTTGAAACATCATACTAAGAAGTGATTTATCCGCTGCCCAAAAGCTTTTAAATACAAGAAAAGTTTTTGAAACTCCACTATAGTCATTCACCCCCTTCTGACTATAGTTTTTACCCTTCCCTGGGACCAACAATTGGTATCGGAGCAGTGTTCCTAATATCAGAACCTGTTCAGATCCGGTTTCCGGTAACAAGGAGATCTCATATATTCAAAGTAGTTTTCAAATTTGTGCTTTCTAAATATATATACTTACTCTGTATTTGTACTTATAGATTCCTCAAATTTTATGTCAAAGGTACCTATTTTCAATGTCAATAATTTTGATGAATACAAAATAAGAATGTAGTCCCATCTTGCAGCAACTCATGAGGAGATGCTGGATGTAATTAAGGATGGCCCAATCATGATCATGACTGTGATAACCACAGGAGCAGATCAAGGAAATGAGGTAGAGAAACCCAAGAATGATTGGGCCAAAGATGATAGGAGAAGAGTAAATCTAGACTTCATTGCAAAAGATATGATTTTTAAGACCATGGATAGCAAAATGTTCATGAGAATCAAAGACTGGAAAACAGCAAAGGAGATGTGGGACAAGCTGGCACTGATAAATGAAGGATCTGAAGAAGTTAAAGAAAACAAATTATCTGTTGCAAAACAGAAATTTGAGAACTTCAAAATGAAGGTGGTGAATCCATTGATCAAATGGACAATGATTCTCAAGCATCATCGTTGAACCGCAATGACTTGGACACACATATCCTCATAAAGAAGTGTGCTTAAAGATCTTGAGAGGCTTACCTGAAAGATGGAAGATCATAACATCAGGAATCAGTGGAACAACAAATCTTGCAAACACTGACACCCTGACCCTGATTTCCCAACTAAAAGCTCATGAATTCGAATTTAACGGTGAAGATGGTGCTCCAGCAGAGACACAAAGAGCCAGTGCACTGATAGCACCACTGCAAAGTAACTTTGCTGATTGTATCAGCAAAGAGACACTAGAGCTCAAAGAACATGTAGCTTTATTAGTTAAACGTTTTGACAGGTTTAGCAAAAAGAAGCCATTCAAAGGAAACTCATCATCAAACAAGTGGTCAAGCTCAAACAAAGACAAGAAGAAAAAAGATGATGAATACAGATGCTTCAACTGTAACAAGAAAGGTCACTTCAAGGCTGATTGCCCTGAAGAAAATGATAAAGATGAGGAAAAGAAGAAGTACAAAGCATCTGAAAAGAGGAAAGGTAAGAAAGCACTCAAGTCTGAATCCAGCAGTGAAAATAATAAAGAATTCTGACAATGACTCAGATAATATTGATGAAGTAGACAGCTCAGACAATGAGAAAGCATGCCTATGTCTCACGACCAAAGAATTATATGAAGATGAAGCTGACAACTCAAATAATGAGAAAGCAAGTCTATGTCTAATGGTCAAAGAATCTGATGAAACTGAGGTAACATCTAGTTCTTACTCTTCATCAAATGCATCCACATCTAACACTACACAATCTTCTATTGTCCCATCAGATCCAGCAGCCCTAGTCCAAAATCTCATAACTAAATTTGATGAAATTGAGATGAATCGTGAAATTCTAGGAGAGGAATGTAAGGATCTAAGAAAAGAAAATAAAAGATTGAAGGAACAACTGGACAAATTGAAAGCTGAACTAGCTACTAAGAAGATATACTCACCTAATCAAAAAGCAGCAGATGATCACTCATCCACTGCTAACAGATCAGCTGAGGAAATCTACCTAGCAGCTAAAAACACCACTGCACCACTAAATGCACCAGCTTACAAGCCTCCAAGAAGGTTTAGATCCAGATCTGGTCTTGGATACAACAGTCAGGATGAGAATAGAAACAATGGTCAACACATTTCTGAATCAAGGACCAATAATGGACCCAAATTCATAAAAGGGTAGGCCATAGTTTCAACCACTCATCCTGCACAGGTGAGTCAAAACCCAGTGTAGTGAAACAGCAGACTAAATCATCAGATCAGCCAATCAAAGGCAAACTCTACTGAAAAGTAAGGGAAGACTTTACCCTTCAGAAGATGATTGGAATATTGCACCCCCAAAGTACAAGAGGAAACCATTTCATGCTATGCAACATGTATTCAGAAAAGGTCAACCTAGACTTGTTCCAAAATACAAGAAGTAGTATGAAAACAAGTTTCCTCATGCAGTTTGGAGAATGAAAAAGGACGCAAATGTACCAAAAATTAGAGAAAAGTATCATAATACCTTAAATAGAAATATTAGAAGTTATTCTGCCATGTCCTATACCTATAACGTTGATGACTTCAACCATCCAAAAAGGAGACCTTTTGGATACACACTTGGTATACAAGGCATGACTGCTAACAGGTATGGACCCAAACAGTGTTGGGTACCTAAACAAAATTAATTTGTTTTGCAGGATGTCTGGTGCATAGACAGTGGATGTTCCAGACACATGACATGAAATAAGAGATGGTTGAATGACTTTCAAGTTTTTGATGGACCTAAAGTTACTTTTGGAAGCAAAAAAACCCTGGAAAGATTAAGAGGGAAGGCACAATTCTTAAGAACAACTTGAAGATTCAAAATGTGGCTTATGTTAAGGGATTGAATTTCAATCTACTAAGGATTAGTCAATTTCGTGACTAAGGTTATAGTGTACTTCAACAAGGAAGGTTGCAAAATTACTCACAATCAAACCAGCACTATAGTTCTTGCAGGAAAAAGAGAAGACAACATGTATGTTGTAAATTGGAAGACAGCAAAAGCTGAAACCTGTTTGCTTGCCAAAAATAAACAGTCAACCAGTTGGATATGGCATAGAAGACTGAATCATCTAAAATTCAAAACCATCAACAAACTGTCAAAGAAGAATTTAGTTGAAGGCCTACCAGAGATCATATTCAGAAAGGAAAGTCTCTCTGATGCATGTCAAAAAGGAAAACAAATCAAAAGATCCTTCAAGTCAAAGCCCTATCAATCAACAACAAGAATACTACATCAGCTACATATGGACATGTTTGGACCAGTCACTCTAGTAAGTTTAAGTGGAAAGAAATACACTCTAGTAGTGGGGGATGACTTCTCAAAATTCACTTGGACAATCTTCATGAACAATAAGAAAGAGACACTCAAAAGGCTACCAGACCTGTTAAGAAGAATTCAAAATGAGAAAGAACTGAAGATCATCAAGATCATATCAGATAGAGGCACAAAATTTCTAAATGAAGTTGTCAGAACTTATTATGAAGAAAATGGAGTACTACACCAATTATCAGCAGCAGGGACTCCACAACAAAATGGTGTAGCAGAAAGAAGAAACAGAACACTCAAAGAAGACATAAGATCAATGATTGCAGAAGCAGGACTACCAAAGAGAGTTTGGGCTGAAGCAGCAAACACAGCATGTTATACTCAAAACAGATCAATCATTAACAATCATCATGGAAAATCTCCATATGAGATATGGAATGGAAGAAAACCCAACATCTCACATTTACATATGTTTGGATCCAAATGTTGTGTTGAATAGGAACCAACTTCACACTTTTGATGAAAAAGCTGATGAAGCAATCTTCATGGGATATTCAGGCACTAGCAAAGCCTTCAGAGTCCTCAACAAAAGAACCCTGGTGATAGAAGAATCAATTCATGTAGCTTTTGATGAACCAATCACAAATGGTGAAGACTTTCAAGAAGTTGTTCAAGGACATGTCTACATGGACACAACTATACCAGCTACCATTCTGAATCATCACTTTGTAGATCAAGAAGAAGTACCAATCAATACTACAGCTGAAGCATCAACACAAGAACATATAGATGCTCCACCAGCTGAAGTTGAAGAAGAACCAAATCAAGACCAACTTCAACCGGATTTAAACTGGCTAAGAGATCACCCTGAAGATCAAGTCATTAGAGATATTCATACAGGAGTAAAAACCAGAAGGCAACTGGAATATATGCTAACATGCTTTCTTTCACATGTGGAACCCAAGACAATAGATGATGCAATTCAAGATGCTGACTGGATCACAGCCATGCAAGAAGAACTAAATGAATTTGAAAGAAATGAAGTCTGGGAATTTGTTGACAGACCAGACACAGCTAACATCATTGGAACAAAATGGGTATTCAGAAACAAGATGGATGAGCAAGGAACAGTTGTCAGAAACAAAGCAAGGCTAGTTGCAAAAGGCTACTCTCAAGCAGAAGAAATAGACTATGATGAGACATTTGCACCAGTAGCAAGATTGGAAGCAATCATACTTTTTCTAGCATTTGCTGCACATAAGGACTTCAAAGTCTACCAAATGGATGTTAAAAGTGCATTTCCAAATGGACTTCTAGAAGAAGAAGTATATGTGGAACAAGCTCCTGGTTTTCAACTTAAAGGAAAAGAAGATAGAGTATACAAGCTCAAGAAGGCTCTTTATGGACTCAAACAGGCACCCAGAGCCTGGTATGAAAATTTATCACAATTCCTGATCAACAATGGATTCAACAAGAGGACTATAGATAAAACTCTCTTCAAACTTGAAGAAGGTACAAGCATATTACATGTCCAAATCTATGTAGATGACATCATTTTTGGATCAGAAGTTGAAAAACTGTGAGAAAAATTTGCGAACCTAATGAAGTTCTTGAAACAATACTTCACTCCCGGTCATAATTTATAGTTGAAAGTTGAAATTGCAAGTTTCAAGCAGGGTGAACATGAAACACTTGGGGCCCCGCAAGGGAGAGATTCAAGAAGTTGTTGAGAGCATGTCCGGATCACGGTTACCCGTTAGACATCCAAATTCAGTTTTTCTGCCGAAAGTTAAGAAAATAATCACGAGCCGAGGTTGATCAAGCGTGCAATGGTTCGTTGATGATGAGCACGGAACAAGATGTATATGATGCGGTTGAGAAAATTGCGAAAAACAACCGAATGTGGGAGACAGGTTCAAGCACAAGAAGAGTTTATTTTGTGGGAGAGGCCACCGCTCAAACCGAAGTGTTGGCCCAATTAGCCTCTTTAAGCAAGAAATTTGATGAGATAAAAATAAGCAAGAATTCGGAAGGAAGTATGTCCACTAATGTGAGTAGTGGGGAATTGAAGAATGAAGAGTATGCACACTTGGAGATGAATGAATCCGGTGATTATTCTAATGAAGAAGTGAGCTACATGCAACAACACCGAGCACTACATAATGCCTACTCCAATGCATACAATAATTTGCAAAGAGATTTTCCCACTCAATGTGGGTCTTCCAACCCGAACAAGTAATCAACTTTCGTCCCTCAAAAAAAGACTTCCTTCAACACCAACCCCCTTCAAAACCAAAATTTCCAAGGCCATACTTTATACCAACCTCCACAACTACCCACACATTCCTACCAACAATGCCCTACACAAAATATTCCAATCACTCAAACTTCAAGTTCATCTACGATAAAGGAAAAGAGAATGGAAAAGATGATGGAGAATCTTATGGGAGTTGTCTAGACTCAAGCTGCAAATATGCAATCTATGATTTCTTCTATTGGTACAGTGACTAGAGATATGGGTACCTTGAGAACATCCATGAGTGGTCACGATATGAGAATGAAAAATATAGAAGCATCTGTGCGTAATATGGAAGTGCATTTGAGTAGAGAGGGTGAGAGGAACACCAGCGGACCACCGGGTGGATTGCCAAGTAACACTGAAAGAAACCCGAAGGGAGTGAATGCCATCATAACCCGAAGTGGAACAGTTTTTGGGAGTAGAGAATTTCATGAGAATCAAGTTTGAAATGAGGTTGAAAATGATTTGCATGACACCAAAGGTGAGAAGGAGTTGAGTGAAGAGGAGGAGGAAATTGTTGATGAGTTTTTGCAGAATGACGGATATGTCAATGTCGAAAAAGAGGACGAGGATTGGGTAAAAGTCCCGAGGATTTTGAAGAATCCGAGATCAAGTGATTTGCGGACCCTTTTTAAGGAACAGGTCTCAGTGACCCCCGCCAAGGATGAATTGACTCACGCCAACAATCACTGTAGACATACAGAGAGTTTGAAGCCAATTTTGATGCACGCCAGAGATTTTATGACGCAGTCCACTAAAAAAAGGGCTGAGTTGACGTACGCCAAGGATGCTTTGATGCAAGCCAATTCTCAGCAAGTAGTTTCTAGGAAAGGCAAGGAGAAGGTGGTGCTCACCGATAATGAATGGAGGCCACGAACAGCTCAAACATTGAGGAAAGCTTCCGATGATGCATCTAGTGGCAAAGGTAAGGAAGGTATGAACTCTAAACCTAAAGTTATTGATCTTGAGTCATTGTCTTACCCCCCCTAAGGAAGAAATTAAGAAGAAGAAGCTAGATAAAGAGTATGCTCGCTTCCTTGACACATTTAGGCACTTGAATGTTAATCTTCCAGTCATAGAAGCACTTACTAACATGCCTGTGTATGGTAAGTTTTTGAAAGATATTCTCACCTAACAAAAAGAGGTTAGAGGAATATGAGAACATTTGTCTCAATGAGGAATGCTCCGCCGTGGTGCAACATAAGCTTCCACCTAAGCTCAAAGACCCCTCGAGTTTTACTATCCCGTGTGAAATTAGGGGCTTTTTGTTTAAGATGGTGCTTTGCGACCTTGGTGCTAGCATTAACCTCATGTCATATGAGGACTTTATCAAACTAGGAATAGGAAAGTTGAAAAACACCGAGATGACACTACAATTAGCAGATAGGTCCATAAAACATCCTAAGGGAGTCATAGAAAACGTGTTAGTGAAAGTTGATAAGTTCTACTTCCCCGTTGATTTTGTGGTTATGGATATGGAAGAAGGGTATTCAATGCCCCTTTTTCTAGGTCGTCCATTCCTAGCCACGGGAAGGACTATGATTGATGTCCAAGATGGAGAATTGATTTTGAGAGTTAACGAGGATGAGGTTACCTTCAATATTTTCAAAGCCATGAAACACCCGTATAATTCACGAGAGTCATGTTCTTTTCTTGATGCACTATCTTGTGTTTGTATGGAGAATGCTAATGTAATATCCCGATTTTTGAAAAAGGGCAATTCGGTCTTTTAGCAAAAATCAGAATATTATGTTATTCTTTTTAATTAAAGGATTTTCGAAAAAAAAAAAAGGGATAAACAAGGATTTTATTTTTAAGGAAAATAATTAAATAATTAGGTAATTGGGATTATAAAAGGAAAACTAATCCTAATTTTAACCTAGTTGTTTTTGACAAAAAAAAGAGAGAGGGACGCAGGGAGGAAAAAGGGGCGCAGCTTTTGAAAAAAAAAAGGGAGAAGAAGCTTTCGATTTTTCGAGGCTAATCCGTTGCTCTTTCATCAGACTCATCAAGAGAGAAAGGATCACCGCGAGACGAGGATCGTTTTGATATCAACAATCCTTAAATCCATTAATGTTTGGATTTAAAGGTTAAACTTTTGACGGGTTGAAGCTTTGGTTCGTTGTACCACGCAAATTAAGGTAACGTGGTTTTCTTATCGTATGATTAAGGTTTTGTAAAGTGGTAGAGCAATTTGTATGATTGTTTTTCATGGTTTTAATTCGTTTAAGTCGAGTTTGGGTTGAATTTGAGAAGAAAACGCAGAACGCAGAAAACTGTCCTCTGTAGTGCAGGAAAGGAAAACGCGTAACAGGTGCAAGCGGAGGCTCGGTCGACCGAGCCTGTCCATTCGGTCGACCGAGTGGTGGTTCATCCGTACGGATGAGGTGTGTATCCGTACGGCTATTTCTCTGTTTCGGACAGTAAGTTATCCGTCCGGACAGGGGCTGTTCCAGTGTTGTTTTTCTTTTTATGTGTTTTAAGCTTTATAGTAGCATGTTTACTGCTTAACCTTATGTGACAAAGCTCGAATTAGCTTTTGATGCATTTAGTTCCGGCACCACATGGATTCCCTAAAAAGACGAAGTGTGGGACCGTCGAAAGCTTTGGATTTGCCTTGTGCTTCGATAAGCTAGAGTTTATCGATGTCTGTGTAATTGCTAGGGCTTGTCCGTGTCTAGTGGTCTAAGTACGAGAGTAGGAGATGTGAGGGAGCTTACTTGAAAACACTTAGGTGGCTAGATAAACATCTAATCAAACGTATGTGCTAGATTAATAATCTTAAACATCATGCAATGCTTGGTAAGGCATAGTACAATATCGTGATGTGTTCTCTGACCAGACAAAGTAGATTGTACCCACGCCGGTCAATCGATTGGCTAGATAAAGCGTCTGGTACATCCTGCCGGTTATCACACCATCAGGACTCAGATATTCCCGGGGCTACTAGAGCGTGTCTCTAAGTAGGTTGCACCCAGTTGTCCTAGTACATCCTATTACTAGGCGTAGTGCCCTTGTTATTCATGATGTAACAAACTTGAGCTAAGCTAGATACCCCTTGGAACCTCATGTTATGCTATGAACATAATATGATAGTTAGCTAGGGTTAACAACGGAAATGAATTAATAAAAGACGGCGTTGCTTTTATTTCTTTATGAGATCATAGTTATACGATCTTCTACGCGTTACTGAGTACTTTTGTACTTACCCCGTTACTTTTCATTTGTCTTCCCCTTTCCCCAAAGAAGATGAACAGGTTGCTAATGTTGATGAGTTCTTTGACGAGGACGTGTGAGATGGAGCTCGTGAAGACTTAGTTCTTTTACTTTTGACTCTTTCAATAATGTTGTTGACTTAGTTTCAAACAATGTTGTCTTTCTTTTGGATTAGTTCTGGTTAAGTTCTTTTGAGATCGTTTGGGATTTGGATGTTGGATGATTAGTTCTCTTTATTGGATTTAGTTTCACAGCATTGAAAACCGTGTGTTCGATCTTTTGTCTTTTGTTTTTCCCAGGTCGTTTTATCTTCCGTGTCGTTTTAGTTCTGATGTATGACGTATGGCTTACATATATTATTGAATTTATTTGATAATATATGTGCCGAGTGCTCTTTCCGGATAAGGACTCGGTGTCCGGGAACGGGGCGTTACAGTTGGTATCAGAGAGAAAGGTTTTCCTTGCTGTGTAGGACTTGACTTCTTCCTTAAGATAAGTTTTAGAGCTTTAGTAACCCCTTCTCTTTTCTTAGTTACAGAATGGTGCTTACTAGAGGTGGAACTAATACGAGTAACACCGAGGCAGCTAACACCCAGACGGGTAACGCTGAGGCAGGATTTACCGAGGTTGTGATTCCGAGAAGGAGAAGAAGTGGACCCGCTACTCAGGGCCCTACAGTGTCTCAAGTGAACACCCCGTCTATGAACAACATCATGTGTGGGGTGAATCAGGGACCAGACATTGTCACCAGAGGTAGAGTGGAACAAGGGGGTCCTTCACGGTTTAACACCCGCGTACCGGTTACTACTTCAGCTCCAAGGACCACGAGTTGGACCGGGTCGGGACTTTCTCATCCACCGGCTAGTCAGTTTTTCCGTTATCCACAGGTATCGACGTTTCCTTCTGCACCGCTGAGTTTTACACCGCAACCGACGGTTCTACCTCCACCGCCACCTAGGTCGGATTCTTTTGTAGCACCTGGCTACACTCATCCCCAACAGAACTATCAGTATCAGAATGCCCCACCAGTGCAGCAGCCAGTACAGCATCATCAGTTTGAAGGTTATGACAGACCAGTGGATTGGTATGAGAAGATGAAGAAACATAGGGTGCCAGAATTCTTTGGCAATGTTGAGCCAGCAACGGCAGATTTATGGATTCGTGGGTTCGAGAAGGCGTGCAGAAATATGAAAGCTCCAGAATTTGAGTGGGCTCATTTAGCCATATCCTTGTTGGCAGGAAATGCAGAAAGTTGGATGGAAGCTTATGAGCAGGTTAATCCGAGGATCACGGATTGGGCAGTGTTCAAAGATCTGTTCTACAAGGAATACTTTCCTAGGACAGCACAGAATGCGAAGGCTAATGAGTTTCTGAGTTTAAAACAGGGAAGATATACTACGGTGACTCAGTACTCCCAGAAGTTCCATGAGTTGGGCAGATTCTACCCTGAGATCATGAAAAGTGAAGAGAAAAAGATTGATAAATTCATGGAAGGATTGTCACACGAGGTGGCGAAGGGCATGCTAGGAGATAGACCTACGAGCATGGCAAGCGTCATGGATAGAGCTTTGACTGCGGAGAGATTTGCCAGTAGACAGACGGTTGTAGTTGGAGATAAGAGGTCGTTCTCAAATTTTCAAGGAAGTAATAGAGGAGCACCACAGCAGAATGTTAAGAGGGCGGGAAATCCGGCTACGAAGAGTATAGCAAGTGGAACGCCAGCGGTTTGTGCTAAGTGTAACAAGACACACACAGGAGAGTGCATGGCAGGTAGCGTGAGTTGTTTCCACTGTGGGGAAGTGGGACATTACTCGAGAGCGTGTCCTAAGAAGCTCTCTCAAGGTAATCAGCGGGGAGGACGAGGTAACCGGCGGGGTAATCGTACTACGGGTAGCGGACCGTTCGTGTCTTCGCAGCAGATGCAGAACCGGAAGAGTTAGATGATCTTGTGGTGACAGGTACTTTTCAGTGTTTGTGTTTATTATAAATATTTAATATGATATAGCGCGCATATGATATTACATATTTGTACTTAAATAGATTCACTTGTTAGGTACCATAATCATAGATAATCTAGCAGTTTCAGCTCTGTTTGATACTGGAGCATCAGGGACTTTTGTTTCCTCTAAGATAGATAAGAAGTTGAACCTACCCCTTAAGGAATTGGAGAGACCTTTGAGTATAACCACACCTTTGGGCAGAGTCACTAGATGTGCTCAAGTCACACCCCAAGTTGTTATTAGAGTTGGGACTTACAAGTGCCAGTATGCTTTGACGGTGTTGGATTTCTCGGATTTCGATGTTATCCTGGGTATGGACTGGTTGTCCAAGAATTATGGCTACTTGGATTGTAGGGGTAAGAGGGTGATCTTTAAGGCCCCAGGAAAATCAGCTAAGACGTTTCAGGGTAACGTATGCAAGCCTAGTAAGGGTCGTTATCCGATTATCTCAGCAGTTAAAGCCCTAAGAGCTTTGAAGAGGAGTTGCCAGGGTTTCGTTGTTTATGCATTAGATAAGGAAAAGCATAGGCCCGAGTTAGGAGAGACTCGTGTAGTTAAGGACTTTCCTGAAGTTTTCCCGGAAGATTTGCCAGGACATATGCCTGATTGGGCCATAGAGTTCGAGATCGAATTGATTGCCGGAGCATCACCAGTGGCTAAAGCACCTTATAGGATGGCACCAGCGGAGTTGAAAGAGTTGAAAACTCAGCTTAAGGAGATGCTAGAGAAAAACATCATCCGGCCAAGTACATCACCGTGGGGAGCACCGGTCTTGTTTGTGAAGAAGAAAGATGGGAGTATGCGCTTGTGCATCGACTACGAGAGTTGAATAACCGACAATCAAGAATAAGTATCCTTTACCAAGGATTGATGATCCGTTTCGTTGCAAGGTAAGAAGGTGTTCTCTAATATTGATCTTAGGTCCGGTTATCATCAGTTGAAGATCAAGGTGTCAGATATACCTAAGACAGCCTTTAGTACGAGATATGGACATTATGAGTTTTTGGTCATGCCATTTGGACTCACTAATGCCCCATCGAAATTCATGGACCAGTGAATGTGAGGAAGCTTTTCAGACTTTGAAAGAAAAGTTGACCACAGCACCCGTGTTAGCATTACCGGAAGTTTTTGATAACTATGATGTATATACAGACGCATCGGGTCAAGGTTTGGGTTGTGTTTTGATGCAATCAGGAAAGGTGATTGCTTATACATCTAGGCAGTTAAAGGGCATGAGAAGAATTACCCTACACACGACTTGGAGTTGGCAGCAGTGGTTTTTGCTCGAAGCTTTGGAGACACTATCCGTATGGTGTCAAGGCAAGGATCTTCACGGATCATAAGAGTCTTAAGTTCTTCTTTACTCGGGAGAATCGAACATGAGACAAAGAAGATGGTTGGAGTTCGTGAAAGATTACGACTTGGACATTCAATACCACCCGGGTAAAGCGAATGTTGTAGCGGATGCACTTAGCCGGAGAGCGGTTAATGCTATCACTACCTTGCAAGAAGTCGTAGATCGGTTGGATAGGATGCGGATTCAAGTGATTGAAAGGAAGGGTGAAGCTCGGAATTTGGCGCCATTGATGGCAAGGTCGATTTGCTAGATGAGATTCGGGCTAAGCGGGATAAAGACCCCGTGTTGATTAATTTGAAGCGAGTAGCTCGAGAGAGAAGCCTACGGTGGGTTATCGGTTGGACAAGAGTGGTCATCTTTGGTACGGAGACCGTTTGTGTGTGCCCGATGTGGATGGCCTAAGAGAGAAGGTTATGGATGAAGCTCATAAGATTGCTTTTGCGGTACATCCAGGAGCCACTAAGATGTATAGAGATCTCAAGGAGAGATATTGGTGGCCTGGTATGAAGTTAGGGATCACGAGTTTGTGGCAAGATGTGATACATGCCGAGAGAGTGAAAGCGAAACACGAAGACCGAGGAGGTTTGTTGAAACCCTTGGAGGTACCGGAATGGAAATGGGAGAATATCACGATGGATTTCATCACCGGTTTGCCAAAGACTAAAGGCGGTCATGACATGATTTGGGTGATTGTGGATAGACTCACAAAATCAGCCCATTTCTTGCCGTGTAAAGTGGACATGCCTATAAAGAAGTTCGCTACTATGTATATCGACAATATAGTGAAGCTTCATGGTGTGCCTCTATCTATTGTATCCGACAGGGATAGTAGATTTATCAGTCGCTTCTGGAAGGGCTTACATAAAGCTTTTGGGACGAAGACGATTTGAGTACAGCGTTTCATCCGCAGACGGATGGGCAGTCAGAGAGAACAATTCAGACTCTCGAGGACATGCTTAGAGCTTGTGTTTTGGATGCCGGAGGATCATGGATAGATTACCTCAACTTGGCTGAGTTTGCTTACAACAATAGTTATCATGCAAGTTTGGGAATGCCACCTTTTGAGGCCTTGTACGGTAGGAAGTGTAGAACTCCACTTTACTGGGATGAAGTGGGAGAGAAACATATCACAGGGCCGGAGATGGTTCAGCAAGCCAAGGAGAAAATTGAGTTGATAAGGAAAAATCGAAAAAGCCGCTCAAGATCGTCGAAGAGTTGGGCCGATGTTAGAAGAAGACCGCTAGAGTTTGAGGTCGGGGATAGAGTTTACCTTCGAGCGTCTCCGATGAAGGGTGTCAAGAGGTTCGGACAGAAGGGAAAGCTAAGTCCAAGGTATGTAGGACCTTTTGATGTCATCGAAAGAGTTGGGAAGTTGGCTTATAGACTTCGGTTACCAGAGTCGATGTCTAGAGTCCACAATGTTTTCCATGTATCGATGCTTAGGAAGTGTCTATCTAAAGTGGACGTGGAATCTGAGATTGATCCGGAAGTTTTGCAAGATAATCTAACATACGTGGAGAAACCGATAAAGATTCTGGATAGGAAGGAAAGGATGATAAAGAGGCGGGTGATCCCGTTAGTGTTAGTGCAATGGAGCAATCATGCACCGACGGAAGCCACTTGGGAAGTAGAAGCGGACATGTTCAACGAATTCCCAGAGTTCCCTCATATACCAGGTACGATCTAGTTTCGAGGACGAAACTCCTCTTAAGGGGGGAGGAATGTAATATCCCGATTTTTTAAAAAGGGCAATTCGGTCTTTTAGCAAAAATCAGAATATTATGTTATTTTTTTTAATTAAAGGATTTTCGAAAAAAAAAAAAGAAAAGAAAAAGGGATAAACAAGGATTTTCTTTTTAAGGAAAATAATTAAATAATTAGGTAATTGGGATTATAAAAGGAAAACTAATCCTAATTTTAACCTAGTTGTTTTTGACAAAAAAAAGAGAGAGGGACGCAGGGAGGAAAAAGGGGCGCAGCTTTTGAAAAAAAAAAGGGAGAAGAAGCTTTCGATTTTTCGAGGCTAATCCGTTGCTCTTTTCATCAGACTCATCAAGAGAGAAATGATCACCGCGAGACGAGGATCGTTTTGATATCAACAATCCTTAAATCCATTAACGTTTGGATTTAAAGGTTAAACTTTTGACGGGTTGAAGCTTTGGTTCGTTGTACCACGCAAATTAAGGTAACGTGGTTTTCTTATCGTATGATTAAGGTTTCGTAAAGTGGTAGAGCAATTTGTATGATTGTTTTTCATGGTTTTAATTCGTTTAAGTCGAGTTTGGGTTGAATTTGAGAAGAAAACGCGAACGCGCGAAAACCGTCCTCTCGTAGTGCGGGGAAAGGAAAACGCGTAACAGGTGCAAGCGGAGGCTCGGTCGACCGAGCCTGTCCATTCGGTCGAACGAGTGGTGGTTCATCCGTACGGATGAGGTGTGTATCCGTACGGCTATTTCTCCGTTTCGGACGGCAAGTTATCCGTCCGGACGGGGCCGTTCCGCGTCTTTGTTTTACTTTTTATGTGTTTTAAGCTTTATAGTAGCATGTTTCTCGCTTAACCTTATGTGACAAAGCTCGAATTAGCTTTTGATGCGTTTAGTTCCGGCACCACATGGATTCCCTAAAAGACGAAGTGTGGGACCGTCGAAAGCTTTGGATTTGCCTTGTGCTTCGATAAGCTAGAGTTTGTCGATGTACGTGTAATTGCTAGGGCTTGTCCGTGTCTAGTGGTCTAAGTACGAGAGTAGGAGATGTGAGGGAGCTTACTTGAAAACACTTAGGTGGCTAGATAAACATCTAATCAAACGTATGTGCTAGATTAATAATCTTAAACATCATGCAATGCTTGGTAAGGCATAGTACAATATCGCGATGTGTTCTCTCGACCGGACAAAGTAGATCGTACCCACGCCGGTCAATCGATTGGCTAGATAAAGCGTCCGGTACATTCGCCGGTTATCACACCATCGGGACTCGGATATTCCCGGGGCTACTAGAGCGTGTCTCTAAGTAGGTTGCACCCAGTTGTCCTAGTACATCCTATTACTAGGCGTAGTGCCCTTGTTATTCATGATGTAACAAACTTGAGCTAAGCTAGATACCCCTTGGAACCTCATGTTATGCTATGAACATAATATGATAGTTAGCTAGGGTTAACAACGGAAATGAATTAATAAAAGACGGCGTTGCTTTTATTTCTTTATGAGATCATAGTTATACGATCTTCTACGCGTTACTGAGTACTTTTGTACTTACCCCGTTACTTTTCGTTTGTCTTCCCCTTTCCCCAAAGAAGATGAACAGGTTGCTAATGTTGATGAGTTCTTTGACGAGGACGTGTGAGATGGAGCTCGTGAAGACTTAGTTCTTTTACTTTTGACTCTTTCAATAATGTTGTTGACTTAGTTTCAAACAATGTTGTCTTTCTTTTGGATTAGTTCTGGTTAAGTTCTTTTGAGATCGTTTGGGATTTGGATGTTGGATGATTAGTTCTCTTTATTGGATTTAGTTTCACAGCATTGAAAACCGTGTGTTCGATCTTTTGTCTTTTGTTTTTCCCGAGTCGTTTTATCTTCCGTGTCGTTTTAGTTCTGATGTATGACGTAAGGCTTACATATATTATTGAATTTATTTGATAATATATGTGCCGAGCGCTCTTTCCGGATAAGGACTCGGTGTCCGGGAACGGGGCGTTACAGCTAACATGCAGGTCTTTGAAGATAAGCTTGAAGAGTGCCTAGCCTTATCCGTATTTGAATGTGAGAGTGATGATGAGGAAATGCAAGCAATGATTTCTTATTTTGGATTTCGGTCGTACATTTAACAAACAACCGTGGCACCGATATCTAGAATTGGAGCATGATGGTCCTCTGTTGAAACCTTCAGTGGAGGAGCCACCAAGGAACCTTGAATCCTAACTTGAAATATGCCTTTATTGAAAATGATAATCTACTTCCTGTTATTATTTCTTCGTCACTAACCAATATGCAGGAAGATTTGCTATTGAGGATGCTAAGGAAACACAAGAGTGCATTTGGTTGGACTATGGCTGATATTCGGGGAATTAGTCCTGAAATCTGTGTTCACAAGATTATTCTCAACGATGACGCTAAACCATGTGTTCAACCACAACGTCGTTTGAATCCTAATATGCAAGAGGTTGTCAAGAAAGAGGTTATCAAGTTAAGGAGATGGGTATTACTTTTCCTATATCTGACAGTGAGTGGGTGAGTCCTACTCAAATCATGCCGAAGAAGGGTGGATTTACCGTGAAGGAAAATGATAAACATGAGTGGATACCAACAAGGGAAGTTACAGGCTACCGCATGTGTATTGATTTTCGACGGCTCAATGACCATACCAAGAAGGATTATTATCCCCTTCCGTATATTCTCCAAATGTTGCGGTTGAGTAGGCATAAATTTTATTGTTTTCTTGATGGTTAAATGTTCATTGTGGCTGGAGATAGAGAGAAGACGACTTTCACTTGTCCTTATGGAACGTTTGCATACAAGAGAATGCCGTTTGGCTTATGCAACGCACAGGCTACATTTCAAAGATGTATGACAGTCATTTTTTCTGATATGGTGGATTGATTTTTGGAGATCTTCATGGATGACTTCAGTGTTTTTGGGGATTCTTTTGAGGAATGCCTCTCTCATTTGGAGCGTGTGTTACAGCGATGTGAAGACACGAACTTAGTGCTCAATTGGGAGAAGTGTCACCTTATGGTGTCAGAGGGTATTGTGCTAGGCCATAGAATTTCTGAAAATGTATTGAGGTCGACAAAGCAAAAATTGAAGTGATTGAGAAGTTACCTCCACCAGTTAATCTGAAGACGTTGAGAGGATTTCTTGGGCATGCTGGTTTCTATAGGCGATTTATAGAAAAAATTTCTCGTATTGCCAAGCATCTCAGCCATCAACTTGAGAAAGAAGTACCCTTCAATTTTGATGAAAAGTGCATGGTGGCTTTTGAGACTTTGAAGCAAAAACTAAGTTACTGATGGATATGAGTGGCATGATCTTGATCTTGTCGTTGTAGAGCATAGTTGTTTCTACTTAACTTGTGTATTGATCAAAGTGTTGTTTTCTTTTCGCCTTTTTGCTCGGGATGATCAAAAGCTAAGTGGTGGGTAGTTGATGACGCTCTAAATGGTACCGATATTTATACCTATATTCACCCCGAATTCTGCTCAAGAGAAGATAGATAGACTCGTTATTGCTTAGAATATATGTTAAATGCTATGTGAGTGTTTCCAGGATCATGATTCTGCATCTATGCTATTTCCCCGACATTTTGGTACTGTTTTGTCTTGATTTGTGTATTTTATAGGATGTGCCGAATTTGGAGCATTGGAGAATGGATCTGGACCAAAAGGAATGCATTGGACTGAGTGACTGAAGTCCGAGAAGAAGCCTGCTGAAGAAAAAGAAGAATAGATGGCTCGGTAACCCGAGGGTTAGGCCCGGTAAACCGGTGACTTATTCAACACGAAATTTATTCTGCCGTATTGTCTAAGTCGGTTAGGGTTTTAGAGAGTCTTAAGTCGGCTATTCTATCTATATAAGGCCGCATTAGCAGATTATTACATAGGCATTCATAGATTATTATTAATATTACAATTACAATATAAATTATTATGCAATAAGTTTTCTTGAGCTTTGGAGAGTTGTTTTTGGTTTCCTCCCTTCTTCCATCATCTCTAGCTTGAGTAGATCGAGCTAGATCTCCATTGTTGAAGGTATGAAGCTTTGAACGTTCCTTTATTGTCTTCAATATGGTAGATTTGTTCATAGTTATGTGTTTTATTTAATCTGCATGTTTAACAACCCCATGATTTACTTATTTTAATCGTACTGAGCAATGTAGATCCAGAAATAAGGAAAAGCCGCCCCCGGTAAACGGGCGATCTATACCGGTTTACCGATGCATGTTTTAGAAAACCTAAACTGGGATTCACTACAGCTACATTGATCGGCAGGAATAATTAAAAAGAGTAATAGGTCTGGCCAATCTAGTATTCGTAATTCGTAAATTAACATGAAGGACCGCAAGTGAAGTGTTAATTAGGACATAGTCTTGATGGACCCTAGGAACATGCTGGTCAATGTCGAAAGCTGTCTAGGCGGGTTAGCAGTATGAGGTAACGCTCAATATCGGCAGTTCTAGTTCTTTATGCATATGGGCTATTACGGACCAATTAAGGAGGGTAGCTTGTGTATAGATTGCCTACTGCCATTTTTAGAGTAGATCGGAGTAGGAATCGCACCCGTAGCTGATAAATATGATAATAATCATTAAAATCTCACGATTAATCTAAGGAAAATATGTGGGGAAGTAAACATAACGATTAACTAATCCAAGTTAATAGATCGGTGAGGAGAGGGAGAGGTATATCATGTTTGTTTTCTTTTATGTTATTGTTGGTCAATGACCGCCTATATGTTGCTTCTTAATTAGGTTAGAATCGTTTATACGTAAAATTTGCATTGTCTCTGTGGGATCGGCCTTGACTCACATTTACTATACTGTGATGTATCTAGTATTCTTGCTAGTAATATCGACGTTAGTGACTTACACGCGATCAATAAAACATATCTTTGGCATCTAAGACTTGGTCATATTTCCTTGGAAAAAATCAAAAGACTGGCCACGGGTGGTCCCTTGAGTGAGTTATCAGTTGACACACTCCCAGACTGTGAATCTTCCCTGGAGGGAAAAATGACTAAACGACCCTTCTCATCAAAGGGATATAGAGCCAAAGAACCTTTGGAATTAGTACATTCAGACTTGTGTGATCCGATGAATGTATAGGCTAGAGGTGGTTTCGAGTATTTTGTGACTTTCATCGATGACTACTCGAGATATGGATATGTTTATCTTTTGCACAGGAAGTCCGAAGATTTTAGTAAGTTTAAGGAATTCCAGGCAGAGCCCGAAAGGAAACTAGGTAAATCATTGAAGTGCCTTCGTTCTGATCGAGGAGGCGAGTACTTGGATACTGACTTCACTGATTACCTCTTGGAACATGGGATCTGTTCCCAACGTTCCGCACCTAGGACACCTCAGCAAAATGGAGTTGCTGAGAGGAGAAACAGAACATTAATTGACATGATCAGGTCAATGATGAGCTACGCATCACTGCCGATTTCCTTTTGGGGATATGCACTACAAACAGCGGTCCGCATATTGAATGTGGTTCCTTCAAAGTCTGTCGAAAAGACGCCCATTGAGTTATGGAAAGGGAGTAAACCTAGTTTGCGCCATTACCGTATCTGGGGGTGTCCTGTACATGTGCTGGAAGACAAGACTAACAAATTGCAAGCACGTACGAAAGTATGTCTGTTCGTAGCGTATGCCGAAGGAACGAGAGCATGTCTGTTTTATGATCCAGAAGACAACAAGGTGATAGTTTCAACTAACGCTACGTTTCTCAAGGATCAGTATATGACAGACTTCAAACCTCGAAGTAAAGTAGTACTTGAGGAGTTACTTTCTGACACGGTCAGACCACTGGTGACACCTCATGTGACAAATAACATTGATAATGCCACAGTCGATCCCAAAATTCCTAAACCACTCAGACGTACCGAAAGGGTGGTTCTGCCACCTATTGGGTATGGCATGCAGGAGGAAGCAAATATCGCCGTCTCTGATGGAGTGGAAGATGATCCGCTGTCCTTTCGGAGGGCTATGGATGATTCTGACAAGGATAAATGGATTGACACAATGAACCAAGAAATGGAGTTTATGCACTCTAACTCAGTCTAGAAACTTGTGGATTTCCCTGAGGGTGTACGGCCCATAGGCAGTAAATGGATCTACAAGAGAAAGAGGGGTGTCGATGGGAAGGTTGAGACCTTCAAAGCTAGGCTAGTGGCAAAGGGTTACACCCAGAGAGATGGAGTCGACTATGAGGTGACTTTCTTGCCTGTGGCCATGCTAAAGTCCATTCGTATTCTTCTTTCGATTGCCGCATGCTTAGATTATGAAATCTGGCAGATGCATGTTAAGATAGATTTTCTAAATGGCTATCTTGACGAGGAAATATATATGAAGCAACCAGAAGGTTTCATTGAGAAAGTCCAAGAGCACAAAGTGTGCAAGTTGCTCAAATCCATTTACGGGTTAAAGCAAGCATCTCAGTCTTGGAACCACAGATTTGATGAAACCATCAAGTCTTACGGTTTCGAACAAAATCCTGATGAGCCTTGTGTATACAAGTGCATCGTTAAGGAAAAGGTGGCATTCTTGGTATTGTGTGTAGATGACATCCTGCTAATTGGAAACAATAAGGGGTTGTTGTCTGATGTTAAAAGTTGGTTAGCCACGCATTTCCAAATGAAATATTTAGGAGATGCAAGCTATGTTCTAGGGATCCAGCTCATTCGGGATCGGAAGAACAAAATGTTGGCTTTGTCCCAGGCGTCTTACATTGATAAGATGATGCCGCGTTATAGTGTGTAGAATGCAAAGAAGGGTTTCCTACCAACCCGTCATGGCATAGCTCTCTCTAAGAAACAGTGTCCTCAGACCCCTGAGGAACAAGAGAGCATGGGACGTATTCCTTATGCATCTACAGTTGGAAGTCTGATGTATGCAATGTTGTGTACAAGACCGGACATCTGCTACGGCGTGGGATTGGTCAGTCATTTTCAGTCAAATCCATGCATGGAGCACTGGACAGCAGTAAAGAATCTCCACAAGTATCTTAAGAGAACGAGGAATTATATGCTTGAATATTCAGGTGCAAATCTGAATATCGTGGGCTACACTGATTCTGACTTTCAGTCAGATAAGGATGATCGTAAGTCGATCTCCGGCTCAGTGTTTACTCTTGGAGGTGGAGCCGTAGTGTGGAGAAGCGTAAAGCAACCAAGCATTTCAGATTCAACTATTGAAGCCGAGTACATAGCAACCTCCGAGGCAGCTAAGGAGGCAGTATGGCTCAAGAAATTTCTTGGTGATTTGGAAGTAATTCCGAATATAAATGATCCAATACCACTTTATTGTGACAAAAATGGAGTGGTGTCGAATTCCAAGGAACGGTGAAGTCACAAGAGATCAAATCATATAGAGATAAAGTACCATCTGATCAGAGAGATCGTGCACAGGGGCGACATTTTGGTCCTTAAGATCGCCTCGGCCGACAACCTAGCTGATCCGTTCACCAAGACGCTGGCATCTAATGTCTTCGACAAGCACTTGGAGAGTATGGGAGTGAGAGACATGTCTCATCTGCTTTAGAGCAAGTGGGAGAAATATGTAGTACATAAATGTAATAGGGTGTGCTCTAAAAACAATTGTTGCTTGTCATTACGGGCAAGTGAGAGATTGTTAGGTGTAGTGCCCGTAAGACAATTTATGTAATTGTTTTTATTTAATAAATGACAATTATTATTTCATCTTATTATTTGATTTGTGCATATATTTAATACACTGCTGAAAACCCCAAGTCGTATCATATGTAGCCATATAACTTAGTGTGTGTCACACATAAGGATTAAGTTTATGGTGATACACTTGAACTATTAGTCCGTGGTGAACATAATCAAAGTATAGGGTCTATTGATTAAACCACCATTAATGCGCTCAGAACACATTATGGTGTGACCACCCTATCCAGACCGTCGACATTGGTTGTTTAAGTGGGGCATTTATATATGATAAGAATCATATAGGACTTGACCGATTTATTCTGAGTTTCTCATATAATTCCGTGATTGAGAAGTCTTACTAAATCACAAGATGGTCATTTATGGATTAACCTTAATCCTGAAGTGATTACAGACTCCTACTTGTTTCAAGATAGGGTTTGATGTGTTCGTTAAGGATCGCTTAGAGGCGCGGTCCGGATCTCTTTCACGTTGGCACTATTTTGGAATGAGTGAGAAGTGTGTGTCTTATAGATATGGAATCCATTCCTTCCTACGGGAAGTAGAAAGACAATCCCCTTATTTGTTAATCCTACAAACTGATCGATCCCGGGAGTTCGTATTGGTTATGAACTAATTGATCACTAGTGAGTTAATGGAAAAGAAGGATAAGATGTATTGAAGAAGGTTTACGGAAATAATCCTACTTCAGTACGGATAGTCTATGGAGGGTTAGTTCATATGAAATGATTATATCAATGGACACTTATCAACTGGACTCGACGTTTTGAGAATAATTTACATCTATAATCGATAGAGTTCAGTTTCGGATTTGTGGTGGCGTATTTCCGGAATTAATGAATTAAGTAGGATTATTATGTTCGATGAATATGTTATTTAATTTATTGTAGCTACTGATTATAGGTCCATGGTCCCCGGGTTGGCCACGCGAGTGTTTTCTCGTTTTGTGGAACCTCGAGAATAAATTAAATAGTTGGTCTATTTAATGAATATGCAATATTATTTATTTGGTAAATAATATGTAAAGTAGAAAAGACATTTTCTATTAAAATATTGTCTAAATTGGCGCCACACATATGGATAAGTTAAGAGAAGAAATTTTTCTAGATTATGTCACATGTGTAATTAATTAATTATCTATTTGTTGGATAATTAATGGAAAAATAAGAGATTGATTTTTTGGGAATTATCTCTTATTTTTGTGGCAAAAATATCTTTTCCTTATGAGAATAGGTATTTGTGGTGTGAAAAGGATAACTCTCTTGACTAGTTATTTTCCTATATAAAGAGAGTTCCTCCCAACACAATACACATTGATATTTGCGCCACATAACAAATAAAAAGAAGAAAAATTAGTTTCTGGCCTTAGTCATTTAGAGAAGAATAACCTAGGGTTTTTCTTGTGCATATTCGAGGAGGTTCTACGGCGAGGATCGACGTCCACCAGTCGTCGCTAGGAGACACAATCCGGAAGACTACGGCATCTCCCTTTGGTCGACTATCTTTTCCTCTCTGATAAGGTAAATCTTCAACCTTCTCGTAGGATTAATTAGTTATGTCTCATATCGTAAATCGCATAATCTTTCGCTGTGCTAAGATCGAGTGTCTCGGTCGGTGCTACTACTCCCAGCATCTATAACCTTCCTTCAGACAATTTGTTCTCGTTTTTTGTCTAAGATTACTTTTCCAGAGATTTTCCAAACTGAACAGACTATCAGCAGCCAAGATTCTACTCAGTTCATCTTCATCGGTAAGAATATGGTATTCCGCTTTCAAATACAGATTCTCCAAAATGTGTTCTTCCTTCCACATTTTTCCTTTAAGCTTACCAAATGATTATCTACCCAGCTTTTCAGAACCTCTTTTAATCTTTTGAGCTTACCCTTAAGAACTAGACCAGGAGAAGAGCCTTCAACACAATGTTTCCAACTATCTTCCACAATTAGTGTTAAGCCATCACATTCCAACCAATGATCGAAAGTCCTAAACGGAGTTGGCCCAAAATCGATCTTTTTATCCAACAAAAGGTGGGGACAATGATCAGACAGCCTCCTATTAAGAGTATGAAGCTTTAAATTCTCCCATGTCTCAAAAAACCTTTAGAAACCAAACAACGATCCAACCTACTCATCTTGAAACCGGCCTTATTAAACAAGGTATATTTTCTTCCCCCCAAGTTCAAATCAACAAGACCCGATTCAAATAAAAATCCAATCTTTGCAAAGGGATTGAAGGAAAAAACTCACATGAAAAGTACTGAAAATGAAAATAGGTAATAATGTACAATGTTGGGAAAGGTTGAAATCCACCTGAGAAATCTTTATCTCAAGATGGATTCAACCAGCGGAGGCGGAGGAGGAAAAAATGTGGAAGTTCTAATGATTTTGTAGGGAAAATTAGTAGTGTATCGGTTTACTAATTTTTCTGAAAATCGGATGACATAAACTTGTAGAAACATATTGCATGCATGATGAACACAAAGAAGAATTGACATTTCATTCATAGAAAATTACTGCAACACATTCGAAATAAAAATGCAGAAAGAAAGAATAGAAAACAAAAACTTATTTGTTGGACTGAGGCGCGTAGAATGATGCCCTTAAGACTTTATTGCCCCGATTAAATATCCACGGTTAGGGCAAGAAGTTTTACAAGATACAACAATCTTTACCTTGTTCTGATTGCTGCACTTGAAAGTGAACAAGCGGCGAACTGATTCGGCCTTGATATCTCTTGACTTATGAATATGCAGAAAAAGTATGCAGAAATTCTATACAAGATTAGTGCTTTTATTCTACAGAGTTTCGGTAATTTTAATGTAGAAAACATTTTTTTCAGTCTAACTTTCATTCAGGATTGTGTTGTTTATATTGATATTGCCTGGAATATCACGGTGGTAGTAAGATATTGCCTGGAATATCACAATGGTAGTATCGAAATTTATACGGTGGATATCTGAACGGAAAAGATGATTTCTAGTGTGAATATACGGTGGCTGTGAAGAACTCACGGTGGAGCTCATCCCGTGAGAATGAATTATGGCTTAAGTGGAAATCGTGGTCGACAAAATGGCAGAGCTTCTCTGCTTATATTTAATTAGAAGTGAATCCCTTTTTACAGGCGGTAGTGGGGCCCTATTTATAGGTGAGACGTTAATTGCTATTTAGATTAACTACGCAAGACATAATTAAGCATGATTAAGGAGACATGCAATCGTTGAAGGTCACGCTGAAAGGATCGAGGGTCGCTCTAATGTCTTCCGGCCGGGACTGTCTCGTCCTTGCTAATGCCAAGTATGGATCATGCTCGCCTGCATGTAGAGGGCTTGGTCCGTCCTATCGTGGTGACGAATAAGGGGCAATGGATTCGGCCCCCAACTTGATGGTTGACTGGTATGCAGGCTCGATGACCCAATCGACTCATTTCCAGCTAGGCTGGTGGCGATGGTTTGTCAGAGGATTGAGATGAGGTTATGGCGGCGGGTCTAAGGTTGTCCAGTGCCCTAAATCAGTCCACGGTATATCAATAGCCCCCTACTCCATGGTCAGACCATTCGTTAGGGTTTGGACATGGAGTAATATGGTTCGCACGCGGTATACCTTGATCCAATGATCTCTGTTAAGATAATGCTGCTTTACATGGTATCGGGCTTGAGCTAGCCTTGGCGAAACGTCAACACTTGAGAAGCGCGGGGCACTTCGATCAAATAGTCTGGACCATCTTGGGTGACGAGTTTTCTGAGGCAAATTTCATGCCGCGTTGCGACTCATTGCCAGACGCTTGCGCGATGAGGCAGACAAGCGAGAGACGCTGCATCCTGTGGCGGATAGGTTTGGGACCGCACTAGTGTGCGGCTTTTAGCAATTTTCATGTCACGATATGACTCATTTCCTGGTGCTGTGCTGTGAAGCTAACAGACTTATTTGTGGTAGCTATGATTGACCAGATGTTGTGGGAGGCGTGACCCCGATTGTCCAGTTGGCTGACGTTTGATGTGCTCTGAACCAATTTTTATTGGCGGGAAAATCTCGTTAACCGTGAGATGGTTTTATTTCGATTTCGAATCTCGAAGCGGTTGAAGTGACGTTTCGGCTCCTGGGTTGCCTATAAATGGGGGCAATCTCGAATCGACACATTTTCGCTTTTACGTTTCCTCAAAATCCATTCTTTTTCCGTCTCTTTACTCGAAACCATTCAGGCACTTTATGAAGAATCCGACGGCTCAACCATAAGTACCGGCGGCGTCTGTGTGCTTCCGTGGTATCTTGTCTCCAGTTTCAGGCTGATATTTATTCTACCTCCAACCGATCGTCCCATTCCAGGTAAAGCTCGGATTTTGTTTCTGTATTAGTTTCTTTATGCTTTGGTATCTTTTAATAAGAAACTTCGTTTGAGGCTTCATGGAATGATTGATTGTCAAAAGTTTGGGTAGGTTTTCCTCTGTTTTCGTGTTTAATGTAGTATTTGAGCATTTTTCAGTCTGTGTACAATTTCTACTCTTGTTGGTTTTTTGGGGTTTACAACCCGGTTTACAACCTTTCCTCTTCCGGAATCTCTGATTTTGATCACTGGTACTAGGATGACGTTGGCCTTTTTAAGAAAAACGGAGGGGCGAGGTGTCACGATGGGCGGACACGCTCGTCTTGACCCGGCTCTTATGTCTAGGTGATTGATGATCTGCCTCGCCCTTGTGTTTTTCAGGATGTCTTCCGAGTGCCCTCCTAGTCAAGAAGATCCAGAAGCTATGGGATATGGGCTCATTGAAGTGGCTCAGCACGGGCAGACCCTCGAGATTTCGCTGAGCAACTTATAGTGGAAATGTCTGAGGAAGAGGTACCGAGTGTTTCTGATCAAGGTCCGGATGAGGGGGAGGCTTTATTGCGGGCAAACGTAACTCGTTCCAGGAAACAGAGGGCATCTAGACAGCTGAAATCTACGACCCCCGAAGCAATATACTGAAGAGGGCCGTGCCGAGTTCGAGGCCCAAAATTTTTTTGATAGAGAGGTACCCCAACAGTGGAAAAGGTTTCATCGCTCTGCTGATTATACTAGCTCTCAGGCTGCTTATAATATTTCCTCAGACTACCGTTTTATCAGCTTTCCCGGGACAAAAGACAAGAAACGGGTGTGTGGTCGCTCCAAATTTGACTGTATCTTGGTGCATTACGACCATCTGGTAGCCGGGGCTAGGCCCCCTTTCGATCCGTTCCTTGTAAAGTTTTTAGAGGTTACCGATACCCATCCCAGCGATCTCACCCTGGGATTTATGAGGGTTGTTTTGGGCGTTATTGTCGTGAGTCGTTTGTTTGGAAAAGAACCCTCTCTGGCTGTTCTTAACCATTTCTATTGGGTTACGAAGTTTGGGGAATTTAATCAAGTTGCACCCCGGAGGAAAGCCTGTCAGTTATTTTTTGACCTTCCTGAAAAAGTGGACTCCTGGCATAGTCGGTGTATGAAAGTTGAGTCTCGGGTCGGATGGCCCTTTAGGAGAATCACGGGAACTGAGCCGGATACCGAAAGCATCAAGGATGTCGAGGAAGAGGTCGACGATCAGCGCTTTATCGCCTGAATTAAAAAATTGTTGGGTTTCGTTGGGGGAAAGAAGCCCATACAAGAAAGGACTTTCAATCTTCATCTCCTTCTTAATCCCACCGACCTATACAGCCGGCTGGCAGGGATTATCGTCCTTGGCGAGGAAGCGGCACTTGCCCTGGTCGAACCGTTGTTGAGCGATCCGGAATGGTATGCAGAGTGTCATCATAGGATACAGCTGCCTTCTGAGTGTGAGGAATGTGGGGGTGATCCCCGAGTGCAGGAAGAGTTTCCTGTTAGCACTATATGTATATCTCGATTATTGTACCTTGCTGCCTTATTTCCATATTTGTTTTCTTTGATATTGTACTAATTACGTCCATTTGTGCAGATATGGTGAATGCGAGCCATCTTTGTTAGCAAGCACGCGCCCAGGCGCAAGTTAATGAGGAGAAGAGGGCTGAAATTCAGTCCGGCATTAGCGAGCACCCTCTCCCCATGGTTTCTATGCCCCACAATGCTACTACCGCTCAGTCGAAGGGAAAGTCTACTGCCCTAGTTATCAATGAGCCCGGTCAGGTGGCTGCTCCAAAGCGATTACGATCTTTGACTGATGTTGGGTCGGCTGGGTCGGCGTCTGGCACCGAATTTATTGACGTTGAAGATGTGGAAGAAAACGTGGCCTTGAAGAAGTCACGGACCGACGGTGGTCAGAGCCATAAAGCTGCGGCTGCGGCTAAGGAAACTTTAGAGAAGATAGCTGCCCAATCAGATATTCGCTCAATTATAGAGTGCAACACGGCTAGATCCTCTTCTCAAACCGATAACCGGGCTCCCTGGTTGCTCCCCGGTTTCCAGAAACCGCGCACTGAAAGTGAGGCCCTGCTTTTGGCCATTGTGATTTCTAGGGTTCCCCAGCTTAGAAACCTGACATTGGACGGTCCTGGTGAGGTAGACCTGGCTATAGGGAAGGGGATCGCTTCATGCTCTGTAATGATGGACAGATTACACCCGCAATCTGGGCGCTTACAACATCCAAAGGACCTGGTGGGTCTGATAGGGATGCTCACCACTTTTGTAAGCTTTTTTATCTGCCTCTCTTTTTCTGTCGTTATATCGAGCATATCTTGATTTTGGTTTTCTTGGTAGCCAATACTGTGGTGGCCCAGCGTGATAGGATGGATGCCGATCGTGAGCATGAGCGGGATGCATCTTTGAAGAAAGTTAGCCTTTTGGAAGAGCAGGTAAACCAGGATACCCTTGAAGCGGGCACGGCCGAAAGCCAATTGGAGGAACTTAAGAGGAAACGTCGAGAGGATATTGAGGCCGTTGAGATGCTGCGTGTTGAACTCGTGTCCAAGGCTGAGAAAGAAGCACTTGATTTGAAGAAAACCATTTCAGAGCTGCAGGAAAAAGCTGTTTGGGCAGCTGAGGCATGGGCTGTCGAGAAGAAGGGTCTCGAATCTAATATAGAAGCCAAACTGGAGGCGGCCAGAGTTGCAGCCCGTACCAAAGCAGTTGCTGCCCTCCAGGCCTCTAAGGGTTATGCAAAAGCTCTTGGCGCCGCGGGATTGGCGGGCTATGATGAAGGCTCTTATCATCTAGTGCGTTGTGCTCGATGGGTGCTTGGGGCTGGTGCCCCCTCTTTGGAAACTCTCAGAGACTGGACTCTAACCGACCAGTATGATATTCGGCTGCTTCCATTCCATGCTGACATTCCATTTACACAGGAAGAGCTTGATGCCATTGCTGCGGACTTAGTCGAGAGAGATGAAGCTCCCTGAAACCCGCCACCGGTGATCCCTAACAATTTGAGAGCTTTAGTTAATGGACCTGCAGTGGCCTCGAAGACCCCCCCCCCCCCCCGCCCATTCTGCGTCGAGCCCAGTCGATGCACTGTTGCACCCCTCACTTCAGGGAGAGAATGTTCACGATGCGTCCCTGGTGCCCGAGGGAGGGGAGAGTCAACAATGACGTTTTCGATATGTTTTTTTATTGCGACCTCAAGTTGTGATACTTGACTGTCTTCCTATTTTTTGATGTAATAACTTTTAAAACCTGGATGTTTGTGACAATTGTTGTATGGCTTTATCCTTATGCATATCTTCCTTTTCTGCATCGTTTTTTATGTGTTCTCTTTTTGCTTTAATTTGTTCGAAAATACGATATGTTGAGTACTTACGACCCCAAAGCGATTAATAACCTGTCTGAGGGGTCGACTGCGACCCCAAGGCTGCCCATGTCCCCCTTGTTTTAAAGAAGCTTTGGGCCCGGTATGTATAAGCTTGTTGAAAACATTTTGATTTCTGTCGTTGGAATCATTATTTCGGGCATGCTACCTGTTGAGGCCTGGTGGAGTTGACTTTGGATTTCTCCCTGCTCACTACCCTGGGTATGTCAGTCTTAGGAAGTGTAAGTGTTTGTCTCTGTCAGGCCTCTTTATGACGTGCTTTAATAACCATAATTCCGAGCGGCAGAATAGTAACTGACGTAGCATTTAAAGCTTGAATTTGAAAAGGATTGATCCTGACCGTTTGTAGCAAATCAATCTGGACCGTGGGCCCTTTTGAGTCTGCCTATAAGAGGAGGTGGCTGAACCTTATATTCATTTACTCGTGAAACAACTTGTGTTCTTTCCCACAAATTTTCATTGAATCTTTCTTCAGTGCCACCTTCCTTAATCTTGTCTTCTTCCGACGGTTTATCTCCTTTTTTCACGACCTCCTCACGTGAAGTGTTGGCCAACTTCTGGGTGTATTTCAACCGGTGCCCTATATTAATTGAAAGGGGCATGAAGCCGGGGAAGATTAGCGTGGGGTCTCGGCTTCGCATTGCAGTATCTGGCTGGGAAGAGGTAGTGGCCAAACCTTTTGGCTGCTATAATGTCATTGTGGTGCATGAATTCTATTCGGCTTTGTCTGTGGTGGGCTCTAGGGGGCCGATAAGCTCTGTGCCTATGCGTGGGGTGGCGGTTCCCTTTACTTCGGCGGTCATCAACGACTCCTTCCAACTTTCCAACTTTGACCCCGCACTCCACTATGTGTGGGCCTGGGCCTTGGATAAGGATGAGGTTTCTCGTCATATGCATCAGAATGGAGCTCTCCACTATCTGTTTCCTGACTCTTGGCAATTTGCCCCGGAGGTGGTTGTGTCGGAGCTATTTCAGGATCACTGATGACGGTCAAAATAGACCCGTAAAAGTCATCAACGTTGTCCTTAAACCGAGCCTAATAATATATATTTTATATTAAATTACATGCTTATAATGATTATCTTCTATTGTGTAATTTAAAATATAAAATTTGGTATTTATCCGTTTTTATTATTTAAATATGATTTATTTTGGGATAAATGTATATTTTTGTAGATTGAGATAAATTGGAGGATAATTACAAATGGATGAATTAAATCTCAAGATAAATCAAAGAAAATCCGGATGCATTAAAGATAAAGATCGGAAAAGCACGGAAAGAGGAGTAAGGCATAACAAGAGCCAGCGAGACAATCCGAACATCTCCAACTCGTATGTGAAGGATGCAGGTTCTTAGATCTAAACGAATTAGATCTACGTGCAGCGGATGGATCACGACTTATACATCACAATACATAATTAAAGGACTTAACCTACTACAAGGGGGTTAAGATCATGTTACCAATATTGGGAAGAGTCGCCTTGATCTTCCGATGTGTTCTCCAAACGGCGGTTGGTGGACACCCTTCTTGATACACGAACCTCCTTGATATGCAACACCTTCTTCAAAAAAAACCCAAGACAAGAAAACTAATTTTTCTCTCTTTTTAAGTGTGTAGGTCGAAATTTGCCTTGCTATATGTCTTGGAAGAACTCTCTTTATATAGGAGAGTAAATCATTGGCCTCCAAGTTTCTAATTAATTAAATAAATAACTAAAAAGAAATCACAATAAATGATAATTCCATTTATAAAAGATTGTGATTAATCAATCAATCAATTACAAATCAATTATCTTTTATCAATTAATTATTTAACAAGCAAATAATTAATCACACAAGAAAATCAATTCTTGCATTTTATCTCAAAGAGGCACCACACACACCTAGGTTTTAGGCCCACAGAAAATGTCTTTTCTGTGTATTATATTATTTAGCCCAACTAAATAATATCCATGCATATCAATTAATTAGCCTAGCCAATTAATTATCACTGAGGCCCAAATAACAAGATTATTAGTCCGAATTACAGAAGCCACATCGGGGACCATGGACCTATAACCAGTAGCTCCAATAATTAATTATTCATCGAACAGAATAAGTACATTAATTATTAATTCCGGGATTACGCCACCATAAACCCGAAACTGAACTCTACCGATTATAAATGTATACTTATACTCAACCCATAGAGTGAATAAGCGTCCATTGATATAATCACTACATACGGATAAACCCTCCATAGACTGTCCATTCTGAGTGGGAAGTCTCCGTGAACCCGACTCAGAATATCTTATCCTTATTTACCATTAACCCCCTGATGATCAATTAGTTCACATATCTGACTAGTGATCAATTAGTCTAATATGAACTCCCGGGATCGATCACTTTCTTAGGGCTAACAAATAAGGGGACTGTCTCTCTATTTCCCGCAGGAAGGAATGGATTCCATGTCTGTGAAAATCAGAACTACTCACTCATCTGGAGATAGTGCCAACGAGAAGTGGCTTGGAACACATATTTAAGTGAACCGTAACTAACACATCAAACACTACCCCGGGACAAGCAGCACCCTGTGATCACCTCAGGATTAAGGTTGATCCATATATGATCATCTAATGATTTAATAAGATTCCTCGATTACGGAATTATACCGAGAAATTCAGATTAAATCGGTCCAAATTCTATATGAATGCCATCATATATAAATGCCCCACGTAGGTACCCTCTACCGACGGTCGGATAAGACTATCACACCCTAAGGTGTTCGGGCGCATTATTGGTGTTTTAATCAAGAGACCCTAAACTCGATTAAGTTCACCACGGACTAACGATTTAAGCATATCTCCACTAACTCAATCCTCACGTGTAATCCATACACCGAGTTAAGTGCTTACATACAGATATACTTAGGGTTTGGCGCAGTGTATTACTTTACAAGCACAAAGCAAGTAACTAAGGTGAGATAAATTCTGTCATCCATTATTAAAAACAATTACACAAATTGTCTTTCGGGCACTACACCTAACAGCATGCGGCGGCCCTATCTCTTGCTTGGGGCGCATTTTTGCCTTTGTCGGGAGATCGGCCGGGGTTATCTCTAATTGTTTTGATATTTTGAAATATATCTTTTAATTAGCTTGAACCCCTATAAATAGAGCTGTACGAATTTCATTTAAAACACACCTCAGACACTTCTTTTAAATTCTAATAAAATCCTCAGTTTTCTCAGAGCAGTTTTTTACAATTTCTGCAATTATGTAAGTTCGTCTATTTATTTCTTCTTTGTTCTTTGTAATTAAGTCCCCCCAATTATTGTTTATCGTTTGAGGTTGTTCGTTCTTCACCGAACGATGTAGATCTAAGGATACGATATGAGGCAATGGGGATTCCTTATCTATAAGGATCCACACGCCTAGATCTGTTATCCGGTGACCTATAGATGACTTTGGTATGATCGATAACCGTGTTTTTAGTAGATCTATATAATTGCTTTATGAATCTCTATTTTATCCGTTACGTATAGAGAAACGCTAAGATTTAGGTTTTCGCCGCGTCAATCTAGCCACGTCTTTATGGTGTGATTGTCCATTTAGAATTTCTTATCTTAGTATGTATGGGTACGGCTACGTTGCTCGTTTGTTTTAATTAGCGTATTATTAGGAAATACCAATATAGTGCTCCTAGGTCGGCTCATGAATTGATCTTCCGGGACTTTCAGCGAGATCTAGATCTGTTCTGTATTAGGGAATTAAGCTCACCTAGTTATACGTAAATCGTAGATTAACATGAGACCGTGCAGGTAATTGTTAATGGGACAGAGACTGATGCGATCGCATAGGAAGTACGCCTAACCACAGGAATGTTGCCTAGGTGAGGAATACGGTTAATATCGGCATCCCTAGTTTTGTAAGCATGCAAGTTATATGAGATGGAGGCCTAAAAAGCGAAGTCACGTGATGTAGCATAGTGATCTAGATGGCCTACCCGGAGCTAGATCTAGTTTAGGGGATGACTCCCGTAGCCAATATAAAAGAAATACGAATCGGATTAATAGTTGTCGAGTCTAGCTTAATTATATAGAATCTCTAGATCCAAACGATAGCATAATAATTGGGGAGATTAATTACGTGTCTTTATTTGTGTCGTGTCGAGTCGTGTCGTTTATCTTTTCTTGTCTTTTGTTGGTCGTAGACCGCTTTGTGTCCTCGATATGAATAATTAATTGTTTGTATATAAATGATCCACAATTGGTTCCCTATGGGATCGACCTTGATTCGCTATAGCTATACTACGATGTACCTAGTCCCCTTGCTAGTATTGGTTTATGGTGGTCAAGTATTTTATTATCACTTGATCTACGTCATCAAGTTTTTGGCGCCGTTGCCGGGGAACCAACGGTCAATTTTAAATATAAATAATTTTTATTCATGTTAAGTTCTCTGTTTTAGAGTCTGTTTTTTTTACGTTTTTGAGTCCCTCTGGTTGTCTGCCCTGTGTAAAAAAAAAAAAAAAAAAAAAAGTCCGAATCCGGAACAAGTCGGTTTCGCTCCCGGCAAGGAGATCCTCTCGCCGCGCCGGCGAGCCTGGTTTTGTTTTCTGGGACTTCGCGTGTCTGTTTATCTCCGTATGTTTAATCCGTAGGTCTGATAGCAACATGGGAAACCATGTTAAAATCAGTCTACGGTCCGTTTTGTTTTTCTTCTGTTTGCAGATACCAAGGAAGCAATAATCTGAGTCAGTAATTTTTCGTGGGCACTGAGAAATAAACCAGCAACATGTGAAGCTACGAATCTGCGATGGGAAAAGCGATGGAAGCAATACCTTTAAAGCACCAAGATGGCTCCGAAAAAAATATTTAAGGCTTAAATTCTTCGTGGTATAATGTTGAAGGCAAGGTACTACTTTTGTCTTACATCTTTTGGTTTTTTGAGCATAAGTTAGCCTATACATGAACCCGAGTATGAATAATAGCCCGGAGTTGGTTTGCAAGATTAATTTTATTAGGGTCGAAGGTTCTGCCCCAAATCTGTCTCATCTAGAGGGTATAAGGAAACATGTAGTAGTTGAAGGAAGCAATGAATAAAGAGTTCCTCGTAGTTCTGTCAAAATCTCCTTGTCCTATGCATGAGATTGCTTCTAATGGCCACGGGAGCAACAATTTGTGTAGTTTTAAGAATTATCAATCAAAAGAAGACATTGAGTTTTGAGAGAGCATGATGAGGCAGCATTATAGAGGATATGATTAAAATGGGTTGCTAGGACTAGATTTGCCTAGAATTCACTAATTCCTAAAACATGAGCCGAGGTAAGAGCTTTGTATAAATGGTATGGATAAATGTCGTTTCCTAGGTCTCACAACCAAGGGAAGGATATTAATCTGCAAAAGCGACGAGCCCACCTCATATAGTGCTCAAGGGGTCAACATCTGGCGATCCAAGAAGGATAACTGACACGGATAATTTTTTTGGAAAGTCGAGCTGAGGACTTTAAACTCAGAACTACTTCTTTAAAACCTTTAGGATTTCTTTTTAGGATTTTAGGTTTTGTTTTCTTTGAGTCAAATAAGAGTAACGTGACATGTGTTAAGGTTTTTTATTTTGCCGTGTTACGATGGCCATTAGGCTAAAGATGTGCAAAAAATTTTTACTCAATATAGGCCACGTGAAGTAGAGTTCCGTAGGAGAGTCGAGAAATTGATAAAGAAAAGGAAATTTAGCAACCAATCTTAAGATGGAAGCATTAAGAGAGCTTGAGAATTACTGAAAAAGTAACAGAGAATGATTGGTGTGAACAAGAACGTTTTTTGGTCAACTCCTAAAACATTTTAGAATGGCGATCCGAGTGAAAATCCAAAGTTGTGTGCAATTCGTTCTGCAACTACCCTTATCCTTTCCTTTATACCTTTTCACCCTTCAACCCTTTCTATTCTCTCACCAATCTGCCTCACAATTCACATTTCTAACCATTCTTTCATCCCCTCTCTTTCTTTCCATCTATTTCACTCTCCAACCCTAGCCCAATCCCTTAAACACTACCTACCCAACAAATTTCCTTAACCAATTTTCAACCCACCCAGAACACAATTTCTTACCCACCCTTTATCTTTTCTTACCATCCTTATGTATATCTTTTTCTAAACCCATCATACTCTCAACCTCCATTTTGTTTACAAAATACCCTTGTGTTGCGGAATTAGAAATATTGCTAAGCTTTCATGATTATCTTTTCTCATTTTGGTTTTCTGACCCTATCTGGATTTTAAAAAGTTTTTGGTTCGATCAAAATACACCTTATCTTTCTACCGGAAGTTTTAAATTTCACACTTTTACACATATCCCGGCATTTCTGGATGATGAGTGTTGTTCTAAAATATCACACCGATCCGACCTTGTTGATGACGGTGATAACTTTTACGTGATACATTGGGTTATTAGTAATTTCGAGGAGAAGCTACATCTCCCTAAGTTGTTGATATCCAATCCAAGCGAGAAGTTTCTGCACTAAGTATCTGATTTTATCTTTAGCTGATAGGTCCACATTCAATCTGTTATACCTTACCAAGTTTCTCTTTTACTCTGGATTAAATACCTTATCAATCCGGTAAACCTCGTGTTCTCCCACATGGGGTAATTCTTTTTTCTCCACCCGGTTTTAAGAATATTTAAGCGGTGGAGATTATAGATGAAGACTACCATCTTTAGTTGCTTGTTTATTTTTCTTTCTATTTAGTATTTTTCTTTTTGCGTCTATATATATCCTTTTTCTTATTCGTTTTAGAATTCGTGTCAGAACGAGTCGTTTTAACTCTTTGGTTTTCCTTGTCATTGGTTGTATGGAATAAAGTGGCTTAATTTGTTTTTGGATATTGTATATCTAATTACTGCCACATTATTTTATAACTTCCATTGACATGTTATTAACGGTTTCGTAGAGTTTCTGTTTGGTTCGCTTAAACAGGTTTTCACTTGCTTCTCCACGACGTGCTTGGATTACTCCGATGTTTTGCATCTGCTTGAGAGCCGTTTCCAGAGCTAAGTCTTTTTCTTAAATTCTCATTTTTATTTGTCATTGGGGACAATGCCATGTTTAAGTGGGGGGTAGGAGACTTAGCTATGATATGTGTTAAAATTGAATGAAACGGTGAAAAGTTGAAAAAAAATTTGAATAAATGCCATATTATTTATCTCGTACCCTTAGAATTGTGAGTTCCTAGCTAAGAATTGATAGGAAAGGAACCAAGTTGCATGAGTACGTGATCATTTTATACTTATGTGAATGTAAATTTAAGGATATTCATGCCGATTTTTGCAAGTAGTTATTTATTATTCGATTACTCAATCTTTGAATCGATTTTTACCGCACGAATTATAATAACTGAAGAAACTATGTGTACATTGCGTAGATGATTGGTTATGTAGACTTAGTGTCGATATTTATCTGCTGAGGTATTCCTATCTTCTGGCCATCAAAGTGGAGTAATAAGCTTGAGATTTATCTGTGTTTTGACAAAATGTTAAACACTGGGCTTGTAGTAACATTACCAAAGTAGCCTCGCACTTGTGGTAATATTCATGCTATTGACTCATCCGTGAGAGAAGACTTCTTGCAATGCATACTTTACTTTTAAAGCAAGTTTCTTTCTTGAGAGGTGTTAATGCTAGAAATTATGAAAATACGAAGAAAAAAAAATTCAACTTTTAAGAGGCTTCGAGTATTTTTCTCGGTCTCCAAGTCCAAAAACCTTTTAGATAACGCTCTTGCTTATTGCACCATATATTTACCTATGAAAGGCTTAAGAAGTGGGAATACTGATGTTGGTAGGTTGAGATTGCGAAGTTAGCATAAACTCTAATCTTGCCACGATTATATAAAACTGAATGCACATGCACACGTAACTTCGATTCATAACGAGTAGCGAATAATGGATACCTTATAAGCATGAATGGTATGAGTTGACTCGAGTTTCTTGTGCAAGTATGATTTGACCATGAGAAATGTTGTCTTGGGGAATGACTTATCAATGCTTTGTTCGGGACGATCAAAGTCTAAGTGGGGGGTAGTTGATGACGGTCAAAATAGACCCGTAAAAGTCATCAACGTTGTCCTTAAACCGAGCCTAATAATATATATTTTATATTAAATTACATGCTTATAATGATTATCTTCTATTGTGTAATTTAAAATATAAAATTTGGTATTTATCCGTTTTTATTATTTAAATTTGATTTATTTTGGGATAAATGTTTATTTTTGTAGATTGAGATAAATTGGAGGATAATTACAAATGGATGAATTAAATCTCAAGATAAATCGAAGAAAATCCGGATGCATTAAAGATAAAGATCGGAAAAGCACGGAAAGAGGAGTAAGGCATAACAAGAGCCAGCGAGACAATCCGAAGATCTCCAACTCGCATGCGGCGGCCCTATCTCTTGCTTGGGGCGCATTTTTGCCTTTGTCGGGAGATCGGCCGGGAGTTATCTCTAATTGTTTTGATATTTTGAAAAATATATTTTAATTAGCTTGAACCCCTATAAATAGAGCTATATGAATTTCATTTAAAACACACCTCAGACACTTCTTTTAATTCTAATAAAATCCTCAGTTTTTCTCAAAGCAGTTTTTTACAAGTTCTGCAATTATGTAAGTTCTTGTATTTATTTCTTCTTTGTTCTTTGTAATTAAGTCCCCCCAATTATTGTTTATCGTTTGAGGTTGTTCGTTCTTCACCGAACGATGTAGATCTAAGGATACGATATGAGGCAGTGGGGATTCCTTGTCTATAAGGATCCGCACGCCCAGATCTGTTATCCGGTGACCTATAGATGACTTTGGTATGATCGATAACCGTGTTTTTAGTAGATATATATAATTTCTTTATGAATCTCTATTTTATCCGTTACGTATAGAGAAACGCTAAGATTTAGGTTTTCGCCGCGTCAATCTAGCCACGTCTTTATGGTGTGATTGTTCACATATAATTTCTTATCTTAGTAGGTATGGCTACGGCTACATTGCTCGTCTGTTTTAATTAGCGTATTATTAGGAAATACCAATATAGTGCTCCTAGGTCGGCTCATGAATTGATCTTCCGGGACTTTCAGCGAGATCTAGATCTGTTCTGTATTAGGGAATTGAGCTCACCTAGTTATACGTAAATCGTAGATTAACATGAGACCATGCAGGTAATTGTTAATGGGACAGAGACTGATGCGATCACTTAGGAAGTACGCCTAACCACAGGAATGTTGCCTAGTTGAGGAATACGGTTAATATCGGCATCCCTAGTTTTGTAAGCATGCAAGTTATATGAGATGGAGGCCTAAAAAGCGAAGTCACGTGATGTAGCATAGTGATCTAGATGGCCTACCCGGAGCTAGATCTAGTTTAGGGGATGACTCCCGTGGCCAATATAAAAGAAATACGAATCGGAATAATAGTTGTCGAGTCTATCTTAATTATATAGAATCTCTAGATCCAAACGATAGCATAATAATTGGGGAGATTAATTACGTGTCTTTATTTGTGTTGTGTCGAGTCGTGTCGTTTATCTTTTCTTGTCTTTTGTTGGTCGTAGACCGCTTTGTGTCCTTGATATGAATAATTAATTGTTTGTATATAAATGATCCACAATTGGTTCCCTGTGGGATCGACCTTGATTCGCTATAGCTATACTACGATGGACCTAGTCCTCTTGCTAGTATTGGTTTATGGTGGTCAAGTATTTTATTATCACTTGATCTACGTCATCAATCACCGGGAGTGGAAGCGCTTCATTAATACACGCGCGCTTCCTACTGATGATTTCAGAGAGGTAACGGAGGAGGAGGGTTTGCTCCTGCATGCCATCGGCAGCCCGTCGGTATATGGATTGGGGTCTGTTGATACACCGTGAGGCGGTGTCTTTTGCTACGGAGATGAAGCCTGGTCGCTCCATTCCGTTTCCCTGGTTGATTTCTAACCTCTGCTCTGACCTGGTTCCCACTTGCCCGTCGGACGAGTACCTTCCCCTTCCGAAGATCAAGCTTGATGAAATTGTGTCCGAGTCTTCCCCCGTCCTGTTTGCCACTGACGAGGAGTAGGCTTTTTTTTTTACTTTGCAATGTTGTTTCCTTTCTTTCTTGAATAATGATCTTTGCCAATAATTGTGTTGAGAATTCACTTAATTTTGTTCAAAATATCTGTATCTCTCAGAGTCCCTTTGAGACCGCCTTTCGGTCCTGCTACCACCTTGTTTCAAGCGAGCTCAAGAACATCCGCGTGTGGGCTTGCTTGAAAACAAACGAGATTGCCCGAATCCGGACATGCTTGCCCTTTGGGATCTGCGGTTAAGTTGTGTTGAATGTAGATGGACTGGAACAATCTTTTCTTTTCAGCATAAAATTCGAAGCCCAACGGATTTCCTCGAAGGCCGTGGTTTTGACCAATAAATTAAATATGGCTCAAACTTTTAATCTTCGAATGTGTAGAGTCCAGCAACATAACCGTAGGATCTTTTCGACTTCGGCCATTGATACCCTTCTCCTCTTCTATAAATAGAGGGTGCTTTGTTGTTGCATAGACACTCTTTCTGAAATTTGTGCATGTGCTTTGCTTTAAACTATGTCGTCCTCCTCTGGCTCTTGCTCTCCTACTTTGCTATCCCCTTTTTCACCATCGCGTCTGTTAACGCAATCCATAACTATAGGGGCTACTTTGCCGATCGTGGGTACCTTACCGAGTGGATTCTAGATTTGAGTATGATTGGTGAGAGCGGAACATTGTTTCGCATATCCTACTCCGGCTGGCGTAATTTTCTTCTTGGTCCTATTGATAGATGTAACCATACCCTGTTTTGCGAGTTTTATGCCATGCTTTCTGAGGCTGAATCTGTTGAAGAAGTTTCCTCCGTGTTTGTTCGCGGCTTCCTAGTGCGTTTTTCTCTTGCAGACATAAATGAGTTTCTGCAACTTCCTTCCTTTGACCTGGCCCTACATTTCGAGAGGGCCTGGGCTCTTGACAAGGAAGAGTCGTATCTCGCTCATCGGTATGATGCGTATTTGGCTGCGTTTCCGGAGAGAAATGAAAATCCCATTCACATTGCCGCCAATTCTGGGCTATCTCTGTGGTATCGAGAATAGAAGCAGTTTATTAATAGACGAGCCATCCCTACTGATTATCCTAAGCTGGTTACGGATGAAGAGGTCATCCTTATGCACGCTATTATTGCTCCGAATCTGAACGTTGACTGTGGCCTCATTATTGATCATGAAGCCATCAAGTTTGCGAGAGAGATGAGGCCCGAACGCTTGATCCCTTTTGCTTGGCTAATTTCAAGCCTTTGTACCACCACCTTCGGAATGACCCTTATGCCCAAAAACTGAATGGGGCGTTTGAATGCTAGGCACTAGGATTCTTTTTCTTTTGAAAAAATTTGAGATCAGAAAAAACATTGTACCCAGACATTATTCCTATCAACTATGCAGCTTTATTTAACAACGAAACAAGAAAGCGTATTCATTAATGTCGTTAACATTGAAATGAAGAGCCATAACTCAAAAAAGACAAAATAGCGTCTTATGCACGTCGTAAACATGGTCGTGCATATGTCCGCTTGCTTCAGTACATGTAATATAAAGCGAAATAAGAAAGAGTATTCATTAATGTTGTCAACATTGAAATGAAGAGCCATAACCCAAAAATAAAAAATAGCATCGACTTATGCACGTCGTAAACGTAGTTGTGTACATGTCCGCATGCTTCACTACATGTAATATTTCTTTAGGTTGTCTGCGTGCCAGGGACGGTTGAGCTCGTAGCCTTCGTTGTTTTTTAGCACATATGTTCCCTTCTTGACCTCTCTTGAAATTTGGTACGGGCCTTCTTAATTCGCGGTCAGCTTGCCTCTATCTGGCTTCAGGCCCGTGGCCTTCTATTTCGTAGAACAAAATCTCCTACTTTGAGATAGTGGCCGCGGACCTTCTTATCATGTAGTCGCTTTGCGATACGTTTGTAATTCTCGAGCCTGTGATAAGTTGCTATCATTTTTTCTTCTGCCAGATCTAACTCAATTTTTCTGTTAACCTCGTTATCATCAAGGGTGTACCTCACGACCCGGACACTTGGCAGTGTCATGTTGATTGGGGTCATGGCCTCAATGCCATACATGAACGCAAAAGGAGTTTGGCATGTTGGGGTTTTTCACCGTAGTACTAAGCGACCATAGTATGGCGGGGAGCTCATCGACCCATCCCCCTGGCTTGGTGCAATCGCTCACGCTTTTCTTGAGCATCTTAATTATTTGTTTGTTTCCGGCCTATGTTTGGCCGTTGCCTTGGGGGTAAGCTACTGATGACTACCAATGCTTCACGTTATAATCTCTACAGAAAGTTGAGAACTCCTTTCTGAATTATGGTCCGTGATCGGACACCACTGCTCTGGGAATGCCAAATCTTTACCATATTTGGTCATGCAGGAAGTAAACCGCATTCTTGGCTCCTATTTTTGGTAATGGTTTGGCCTCAATCCACTTAGTGAAGTAGTCTACTACTACTATAACGAGTGTGCAATTACCTCTTCCTTTTGGAAATTTGCCAATAAGATCTAAACCCACATATCAAATGTCCATGCTGTTATAACAATGCTCTGCTCTACAGATGGTAATCGTGGTATATCTGTGATATTTTGGCATGCTGAGCATGTTCGGACTAAAGTCTCGGCATCCTTTAGAATCGTTGGCCAATAATATCCCGCAAATATTACCTTTTGGGCGAGGGGCCGACAGGCGGGGTGCCCGCCGCACGCTCCCTGATGCAACTCTGCCAGGATCTTCTGGCTTTCTTCCTTGCCGACACATCTGAGTAGGGGTTTTATGATGGATCTTCTGTATAAGATGTTATCCAAGACGGTGTACCTTGACGCTCTTTTTTGAAGTGAGCGGGCCTCATTCTTATCCATTGGTAACCAGCCTGATTCGATGCATGCCCGGATATCATCGACCCAGCCTTGATGTGGTGCATGCTCGTCTACATCCATCATTTTTTCTCTGTTAATGGAAGGTGCCGTGAGATACTCAACCATTATGGACGGATCTGTGAACTCGTCCCCTACTGACAATCTTGATAAGAAATCAGCTCTCAGATCTTCCCTTCTATCAATCCTTTTGAACTCACAGTAATTGAATTCTTTTCTTAGCTGCCTGACTGTCTCACAATATTTACCCAGGATGTCACAATGTGTGCCATAATCTCCCGATATTTGATTCACCACTAGCTGTGAGTCGCAATAGACTTCGACGTTATGCATTCTCATTTCTTTTGCGAGTACGAGTCCGGCTAGGACTGCCTCGTACTCCGCTTGATTATTAGATGCATCGAACTCGAATCGGAGCGCTTTCTCGATCTCTTCAGTAGTCCCTGGTTCGGATAATACAATCCCGGCCCCGCATCCGTTTCTACTGGAGGCACCGTCGACGTACAATTGCCAGCAGTTCTCTGGTCGCTTTGGCTCTGTGTTTGTAGCTCGTGCTTGGTCATTCATTTCTTGTAAGCTTGACAGCTCCATGTTGAAGCTTGTTTCCACGATGAAATCTGCTAGTGATTGTGCTTTGATTGCCTTCGAGGTTGGTAGTGTATATCGAATTCTGTGAGCTCGATTGCCCATCGAAGTAAGCAACCCGATATGTCCGGCATGTGTAGTACTTGACGCAATGGACTATTCGTGAGAACGACAATAGCATGCGAAGTGAAGTATCCCCTGAGTTTGCGGGCAGCGATAACTAGCGAGTAGGCAAGCTTTTCAACATTAAAATAGCGGCCCTCTACCGGGATGAGTGCCTTGTTTACATAGAAAACGGGGTTTTGGAGGTTTCCGGCCTCTTTTACAAGTACAGCGGCTACAGCCCGATCTGACGCCGCCAAATATAGAAATAAAACCTCTCCAGTTGTTGGGCTAACCAGCAAGGGGGGCTTCCCCAGATATTCCTTGAGGTCTTGAAATGCTCGGGAACATTCTTCATCCTATGAGAAGGTTTTGTTGCCTTTTAAAATTTTGAAGAAATGAAGACATTTTTCTACAGATTTTGATATGAATCTGTCTAAACCAATTATCCTGCCATTAAGCTTTTGAACTTCTTTGATGCACGTCGGTTCCCTCATTTCGAGCAAAGCTTGTATCTTTTCTGGGTTGGCCTCTATGCCTCGATGACTAACCATGAAACCTAGGAATTTGCCCGCTTGCACGCCGAATGTGCATTTTCCGGATTAAGCTTCATAGAATGCCTTCGGACATTATCAAATGTCTCAGCAAGGTCAGAGGCATGGTTGTAACTGGCAGACTTGACCACCATGTCGTCTATATATGCTTCCATAATTCTGATGATTTGTGCAGTGAAAACTTTATTCACCATCCATTGATATGTCGATCCCGTATTTTTTAACCCGAAGGGCATCATCTCATAATAATACATACCCCCGGCCGCTCTAAAGGCCATTTTCTCTTTGTCACATTCCGCCATCTTGACCTGATGGTAACCAGAGTACGCATCTAAGAAGCTTAGGGTATCAAAACCTGCGATGGAGTCAACCAATTTGTCAATCTTAGGTAGCTGGTAAGGATCCTTTGGGCAAGCTTTTTTATGTCAGTGAAATCGACGCACATTCTCCATTTTCCATTATGCTTTTTCACCATGACTACGTTGTCCAACCAGGTGGGGTAAGTCAGCTCTTTGATGATTCCAGCTTGCAAAAGTTTGTTGATCTCTATTTTGATAGTAGCCTCTTTCTTCGAAGTGAACTGTCGGGCACACTGCTGGATTGCTTTAAAAGTAAGGTCTACATTTATGTGATGAAGCGCAACCTCCGGCTCTACACCCCTCATGTCGGTCACCACCCATGCAAATGCATCTAAGTTTCCCACAACTGTGCAATTAAGGCCTCCGTATCAGACGTGGATAGATGAGCTCCAATTTTTATCTTTTGGTTGGGGTAGACGTCATTGACGACTACCTCTAGGAAATCCCCGTCAGCTGTGAAGTCTGGCTCATCTCTGACTTGCAGGGTTTCACACTCGACCTCCGTAAGAGGGAGTTGCCTGACAACCTGGATTGCGGTCATTTGTGCGGGATCGTCTTTTTGCTCGAGGCGCGGCCTTTTGTCCTCGGCTCTTGAAGCTCGGATATATGTCAGGACTGACTCTGGGTCGCTAATACTTACCCCGATCCCATTTGCCGTATAAAATTTCACGCGTTGATGAGGGATCGATACGACCATTTGGAACTGTCGTAGAGCTGGGGCTCCTATGATCACGTTGTAACTTGATTAGAGGTCTACAACAAGAAAGTATATATTTTCAGTGTGAAAAGGGGCATAATCCCCCATCTGCACATCCAAATCGATGGCCCCCTTGACCTGAATTCTGTGATTGATGAACCCCTCAAGGGTGCCATTATGCGGCCTCAAGTTGGAATCACTAAAGCCGAGCTCCCTGAAGCAACTGTAATACATGATATCCCTGCAGGCCCCCGTGTCAATCATTACCCTGTTTAACAATGCTCGGTTGACAATGACCGAGATACTTGAGCATGAATCCTCCGTATGAACGGATGTGACTAATTAATTGCAGGTAAATGTGAGAGGCTGCTCCTGTCCGAGCAAGATAGCTGGTCGCTCAACGTGCTTATGAATTGAGTTGATTCGGTGTTTGATCTGGTTATTGCTAGGTGCACCCTCAGTAATAATACGGATCTCCCTATCATATTGACGGGGTTGACGGTTATCCTTGTTTACCCCACCGCCATCCTTTCAATACTGATCAAGTCTTCCTCGTTGTATAAGCTTTTTGATCTCCATTTTTAGTTTTCGGCACTCCTCAGTGGTATGTCCATGATCATTATGATATCGGCAGTATTTCGAGGTATCGCGACGCGTATCGGGCCTCATTGGAGTAGGGTCGGGTAGCTCGTCCTTTACTTCAATTAGCAGTCGAGTGTATGAAATAGTAATGGGTGTGAAATTATCTTCCGTAAATTTCTCGGGTTTCCTGAGATCACGACCTCGGCTCCTGCGACTTTCTCTCGGTGGGCTTCTGTCTACTCTCTGTCTGTCACGCCGAGTTGTAGACGCCACCGTTGGTGCCTCAGTCGCTACATATTTTCGTGCTTGAGCCAACATATCTTGGAGGCATTGAGAGCCAAGTGAGACTTGACATAACCCTTTCCTAACCCTGCTTCGAAGCTAGTCATTACCACATTCTCAGGCAATCCTCGAGTCTGCTCATAGATTTTGGTAAAACGATCAAAAAAACTACCGGTAGTCTCAGTCTCGCCCTGTCGGATTTCATGCAAGTCTGTATGAGTCTTCTTGGGTTGACCAACGGATCTAAACTCTGTTGTAAATTTGTTCACCAGGTCATCCCACGATGTCATTGATCTAGGAGGCAGACTACGAACCCATGCGGCCGTCCGGTCCTGTATTGCTCCGACAAATGCGATGCACCACGCTTCTTCACTGGACGTAACTAGACTAAACTTGCTCCGGAAGGCGGACAACCAAGAGGATCCGTTGTCCCACTGTAATTCGTGGTTGTGGGATAGTGTATTCCTCCTCTCGGGGCTGCCTTTAGTATGTTCTCGTGAAGAACACATGTTCCCCAGGTGGGAGTTTCCTGGAGTACTGCCTTTCCTTTCTCTAAGTCGGCGATTTTCCTTTTCATTATCTCGAATTCATCTCTCATTTCCGGGGGAAATGTTGACTTGACTGTGCTTTCAGCGTAATCTGAGTCGTCAATTACCCTAGTTCAGGGTCGCACCAGTCGAGTACTTTCCATCCTCAGTTGACTACGCACAAGGGCTGCACCGCGGACGCTATCCACAGGCCCGAGGTGGTGAAGTGCCAATATTCTACTTT